>AUXJ01004133.1:0-11167 GCA_000482205.1 Herpetomonas muscarum
TATCGAATTTTTAAAGTCGGTCGACTCTTGTGTAGTGTGGGTGGGTGCGCCTCCTATTCTTTTTTTTACTTTTCTTCGTCTACCATTCCCTCTTCTTCTTTCTTTCTCTCTCTGCCAACATACACAGAGAGAATGGCGCACACACACACACACATACGCATATGTGTTCCGCATACACCTGGATATATATATTTTTTTGGAGTTGTCGTTTTCTTTTTTTTCCTTTTTTAGGGGTATCCTTTCCCCTTTCGTTTTTTTTTTTTTGGGTCGACCGAAAGGGACGAAGACGGTCACACTTCCTGTTTTCTTTTTTTTTCTCTCCTCTTCTCCGTCAAACACGTCCCTCCCTCCCTCCCTCCCTTCACAACACACATATTTTCCACGCGCTGTCCTCTGTCACGTACATACTAAAAAGGGTCTCAGCCACACAAACACAAAAAAATTAAAACACGAGGGAGCATATTAAATAACAAACCTTATGAAAAGTAATTTTTCACAGAGTTTTTTCTTTTTCCTTCTTCCCGTCTTTTATTTTTCCACTTCTACAGAAACACCAAACAAAAAAACACACACATTTATTCCCACCCACCCCACCTCCATTGAACTCGTGCCACTATTGCTATATTGTTGATCTATATATCTCGGTGCCTGCCCCTTCTACCGCACACCACACACCACCATCCTTCCCCCCCCCCCCACCACATTTTTTCCTATTTTTCTTATCTCCTATGTTTTTGCCCCCCTTTCCTTCCGCCTCCCTCCTCCCATCCCTCCCTCACTCCCTCTTCCCCCCCTGTCTTGCCGCTTCTTCCCACCTATCATTTTTAACACATGCACATGCCCCCAACAGCCAGCGAACGGGCAACTCCTTACCGCATTGATCTCCCACAAAAAAAAGGTATTTTTTTCTTCACGTGATCAACGAATCCACCAAAGAGACATCTCCGTCCAGTTTTCCCTTTTTCTTTGTACTACGATCGCTCTTCTCTTTTTGTTTTATTTTCTTTTTCTTACTTCCGTTAGCCTAATGTGCTGAAGTTGTTCAGGTCTATTTCCTGCCTCCTTTTTTGTTATGTGTTTTCTCCCCTCTGTGCATGGAGGCGGGCGGGGGGAGGGAGGAGGCGGGGCGGAGAAGGAAAAGAAGAGAGGGCTCTCTAAGTGTCAAAAGGAAAAACTCTTTACTGCATAATGTACGCGATCGCACCAACTGTGACGAAAACATATGGATACCCACAACGGAACTTTTTTAAAAAATGAAAAGGAAAAGGAAAGGGAAAAAACACACAATAAAAAACATACATAATGTGAGGATCGCAACTTGAACTTGTGGCGGGCCGCGCCCTTTAGGAAAAGCCGCTGTAGCCTCGGCCAAGCCGCTGCACACGCCACCTGAGGACCAGCGATGATTGTGCGCCCGCCCTTGTTTCACACACACAAAATACACACACCTCCTCCTCTTTTGTTCCTCTTTAACGCGTGACTCAAATTGGAAGGACCGCTTCACCAACATATACATACATATATCTATATATACAAAAAGAAAGGGAAAGGATTCTACGGCTGACGACGCTGGCCGCAGAGGAAAAGGACACGCGCACAGCGAGACGATCCCCGACGACTGCACAAAAAAAAACAGCAAATCTAGCGGCAGTCGCACCTTTTCTCGCCATCACAAGAAGAAACACACGCCTCTCCATTCGGGAGATACACACACACACACACACACACACACACACGCACGCGCGTGCGCAATGCTGAATTGGTACAGCGAGACGGAGCGCCTGCGGGAGCGCCGCGAGGCTGGGCTGCACCCCATCGACGAGCTCCGCCGCTTCCGCGCCTTTGTCTGCTGCCTCTTCTGCGGCATCTGCGTGTCGCTCATTTACGCCTTTGATCTCTTCACCACCGAATTCAAAAACTCCTTCGGCCTCTCCGCCGGCGACCTGTCGACGATCAGCACCGTGGGCCTCGTGTTCTGCTACGCGACCCTCCCATACGGCATTCTGTACGAATACTTTGGGCCGCTGCCGCTCTTCATCCTCGCGACGATCACCGGCGTGCTGGGAAGTATGCTCCTGGTGCTGGCATTCGAGGGGAGGGTCCCCGGCAACACGGTGACACTCTCCGTATTCTACGCGCTGCTGAACACCTGCAGCGGCCTCTTCGACGTCGCCTCCATCGTCACGCTGTGCGAGCTGTTCCCGCGCAACCGCGGCCCGGTCGTCGGCCTCGCGAAGGTGATGGCCGGCCTCGGCAGCTCCGTCCTCGCCACGCTCAGCACGAGCTTCTTCGACGGCGACGTGTCGGGCTTCATCATATTCATTCTCTTCTTCTGCATCGCCGTCGGCGTCGCGTCCGTCGTGCTGATCGCGCTGCCGCCCTATTATGTCAACGGCTGGCGGAAGCGCGGGAAGACGCTGGGGGAGATTGCGGCTTTTCAGGCGCTGAAGCCGCTCTACGAGAGAAAGTTCGTCCCCGTCCGCCGCCTCGCCGTCGGGTTCGCGGTGGTGGGGGCGCTTCTCGTCTTCATCACCGTCGCGGCCCCTGTCGCTGCCTACACGACAGTCTCCGCGGGCGGCCAGACCGTCATCGGCGTCGTCGCGGTGGTGCTGGTGCTGTCCTTTGGCCTAATGGCCGCCCCCATCCGCGCCCTCGGCGGCGTCGACGAGCCCGCCCCGGCCGACGAGGGGGTCGTCGAGGAGGCGGGGCCGGCCGCGGTGTCGCCAGGGAAGGGGATGCAGCTCGCGCTGGGCGAGGTCGTCGAAGGGCCGGGTCACAACGTCCTCCCGGGCAGCGGCGGCGGCGGGTGCGCGCTGGCGGAGGAGTCCTTCACTGAGATGGCGCTCGCCACCTCCGAGACGGGCGTCGACGACGCTGCGGCTGCCGAGGAGGAGGAGGAGGAGGGGGAAGACGAAGAAGAAGAGGGCACGCAGGACGCGCGGTATCCCGGCGGGGTGCGGGAAAACCTCCGGCGCCTCGACATTTGGCTGATTCTCTTCGGCTTCACCTGCCAGACGGCGCTCGGGACGATCGTTATGTACAACGGCACCACCATCTCCGTCGCCCTCGCCGGGAAGGCCCGCGACGCGGGGACGGGCGCGCTCTACACCGCCTTCCTCGGCGTCGGCAGCTCCGCCGGCCGCATCGCGATGGGTCTCTTCGAGGCCTACACGCAGCACAAGCAACCCGGCAAGTGGCGGCTGCCCGTCACGGCCGCCCTCCCCGTCGCGCCGGCGCTGGAGACGGTGGCCGGCGTGCTAATCCTCGTGCTGCCGCCCGGCGCCATTCTCTTCCCGTACATTCTCATCTATTTTGGCGAGGGCATCTTCGCCTCCGTCTGCGCCCTCATCTTCCCGTGCCTCTTCGAGAAAGGTCACGGCGTGTACTACAACATGAGCTTCCTCTCCACCGTCGTCGCCGTCATCCTCTTCAACCGCGTCCTCTTCGGCGTCTTCATCGACCACAAGCTCAACGCGCTCGGCCTCGACAAGGAGGACGAGGCGGCGGAGTGCAACGTGCGCGGGTGCGTCGTCGTGCCGCTGGCCGTCGCCACAGCGCTCACCGCCGTCGGCGCCGTCGCGCAGTTCCTCGTCCACATCCGCTACACCCGCTTCTTGCGCCGCGTCGCCGACGCAGCGCCCCACTCGGCGATGGCAACGGAGACGGAGGCGGACGGGTCCAGCGACGGCGGCGGGGTGGAATTGATCGAGGCGGCGCCGCTGCCACGGGAGGGCAGCCGCCCCGCCCACCACGAGCCGCTGGAGGACCGCCGCTAAGACGCCGCCGCACTACACCCACACATTTAATACACATACATATATATTTATTTATATACATATTTTTCTGCATTGTGAGATAACCCCTTTTTGACGCACCTTTTCGTTTTATTATTCCCCCCTCCCCCCTTCTTCTTCTTTTTTTTTTACGCCACCCGCGGAGTTCCTCGCGGCAGTTGCACCAATACGCATCTTTAACATAATAATATCTATTCCATGATATTCCCTTGTTCAACTTATCCCTCTCCCCTTCTCTCTTTCTTCCGCCCTTGACTATAATTACTTTTGACGTACGCAAATACACACCTTTTCCCTGCACTTGGACTTTCGTTCCCTTCTTTTTTTTTTGAATCCTCCTGTCCTTGCCGCAGTTATGTTTGGTGTCTTCCTCTTCCTCTTCCTCTTCCACTCTTTTTGTTTTTCTCCCCTCACATACACGCACGCTGCTGCACCACACGTCTGTTGCCCTCCCTCTTTGAAGACGAGAGAGAATTATTGGCGTGTGTCTGTGCTTCTCGGCCGGAGGCGCCTGCTTCGCACTTTAAAAAAAAATGGAATGGTGCGGCCAGCCGTCTTCCCCCCCCCCCCCTTCCTCTTCCTCCTCAAATGTTCCTCTTCAATGTGTGTGTAAGCGGACCTTTTCACACACCCACACCCACTCCGCTGCGCACCACCGCTAAACCGTGCGCCGGGGGCCGCAGGAGCAGGAAAAGGAAAAAAACTGCGCAACCGGCACCACCAGCAATTGGTGATTGCACAAGGTATGTTGTATGTACTGCCGCCACTGCGTCGCCTCCTCCTCCTCTCCCCCTGTGCGCCATTTTTGTTCCCCTTTTTTTTCCTCCCCCTCCCCTCCCCCCTTTCTGTCACACCTCACTGTCGCAGTGGAGCAGCGCACAGCACCGATGCGGCATCGATTCACGCCGCCCACCCGTTGTACAGCGGTGCATGTATGTGCGTGTGTTTGCGTGTCTGTGTGTCTGTGTTTGGAATGCATTTTGCACGCACACCACCACCACCACTTTCCTGCCTATTGGAATTGGCACCAGCGGGAGAGGGGGTGCAACACGCGATAGCACAAAAAAAAAAACATCTCCGCAACGCGGACTCATTAAAGAAAAGGGATAACGAAAGCAAAAAGGGAGTGAAATGGATATTTCTATATAATGTGTTTGTGTGTGAGGCTTGGCCTCTCTATGATCTCCCTCTCTCTCTCGCACACCGCATCTTCCTTAACACACACGCGCATCCCCCCCCCCCCCCTCTCCTCCTCCTCCTCCTCCTCCTGTGTTATAGAAGGGCTATACAGACACATGCTCCCGTGTGCGCGCTGCATCGTCCCCCCAGTGCAGACACACACCACCCCATAGCACCACAACCGTTCATTTCTTATTTTTATATATATTTGCTATAGTTGCGATGCGCCGCCTGTCGCGACTCCGACTTTTCCGAGCGCAGCGCCGCGGCCTCGCGCTGCCGCCGCGGCTGCCGTGGGCGGAACTGCTGCAGCGGCCGCCAACGCGCGTCGCGCTGGTGGAGGCGGCGGCGGAGTGTCTCTCGCAGGAGCGGCGCGCGGTCTATGCCGTTTACCGCCCCTCCGCCCCCGCCAGCGCCGCCCCGGCCGATTACTTGGCGCTCCTCCGCGCGCTCGCGGCCGCCGGCCTCGCCGACCCGCACGGCCGCCGCGTCGCGGAGCTGCTGGTGGAGCTGCTGCGGAAGCCGCTGCACCCGCAGCGCGGCGCGCTGTCGGCGTGGGACCTCTCAGCGGGGGAGGCAGCGGCGCTGCGGGTGGAGGCGGTGACGACGCTCATGGCCGCACTCCCGCCCGGCGCGGCGCTCGACTGGCTGTGGGAGGCTGTCCTCAGGCAGCGGCTCGAGCGGCCGCCCGCCGACGGCGCGCAGCACCCCCTCTGTGCGTACATGGCAGGGCGCCTCGCGCCACCCTCCGCGGCCGGGCCGCCGCCCAATGCCGACGCCGACGCGCTGCTCTTGACGCCGGCGGTGGTCAGGGCCGTCGCGGCGGCAATGTTCCGGGCTGGGGAGCCGGCCGCGACGCAGGGGGCGCTGCTCCTCCTCGAGCACGCCGCCCTCTCCCGCCTGACGCCCCGATTTGGGCACGCGGCGCTGTTCACCGAAGACGCGGCGGTGCAGTGCGCGGAGGCCGCGGCGCGGGTCGGCGACGCCGAGGCGGTCGCGCGCCTAATGTTTCTCCTTTACCGCTCCCGAGGCGCCCTCGGGTCGTCCGCCACCGCTGCAGACGCAGAACCGCCACAGGGGCTGCGGGTGATGGCCAGTCTCCAGTCCTCGGCGCTGCTGCTCCGCCGACCGGTGGGGCTGGCGAGGAGCTGGTGGGGAAAACTCGGCGGCAACCCACAGCAACAGCAACAACAACAGGCGGATGGTGACGGCAGTGCCGCGGCCGCTGACGCCGCCTTTGAGGCGGCGGCGATTCGGCTGCTGAAGAGCACAATGCGGGCGGTACTTCACGACAGCGGCGGCGGCGGCGACGCGACGGTGCAGCTGCTGGAGGCTGTGGAGCTGTTCCACGCCCTCCGCCGCGGCACGACGTGGGCGGCAACCGCTGGAATGGCCGTCGAGATTCTCCGCTTCACCGCCGCGGAGCAGCAGCAGCGGCAGCGGGGGTTGGGGTGGGGGGGAGGCGCGGCGTCGGCCACCGCCACCCGCCAACGCTGCGCGCTGGAAGTCCTCCACAGTCTTCTCACGGACCCCACCCGCACGGCGCCGTCGCCGCCCATTTGCGAGGGCGTCGTCGGGCACTGCACGCGGCTCGCGGCGCTGACGCTGGTACGCGAGGAGGCGCCGCTGCCCGTCCTTTGGCTCCCAGAGGCCGCGCAGACCGCGGCCACGGCGCGTGTCGTGCTGGCGCTCTTCGCGCAGGTGCGCGGCCCGCAGCAGCAGCAGCAACTCCTCCCCTTCGCCCTCGCAGCGGCCGTGGCGCTGTTCCGACTTGCGCAGCGCGGCGGCGGCCTCCCCCCATTGGAAATGGCGGAGCTGCCGGCCGTCGCGGCGCTGCCGCCGGCGGTGCGGGCGCGGCTCCTCGCGGGAGCGGAGGAGGCGCCGCCGCTCTCCGCTCTCTGCAACTTTTTCAGTGCCGTGCAGCCGCCGGCGCACTATGCCGTCGACGCGGCCGGCGGGGACCCGCCGCCCCCGCACGTCGCCGCCGCTGGCGCGCTGCTGCTGCTGCTGTCGCTCCTCGCGACGCCAGCGGCCGCGGCGTCACCTGCGACGGGGGAGTTGGCGGCGCGGCTCGGCGGCGATGACGAGCCGCGGCGGCGGGTGGGGCTCTTCGCCGTCGCCGGCCGCCCGCAGCGGGAGCTCCTGTGGGCCGCGCTCGCCGCCGACGAGTCGCCGCTGGCGGCGGAGGGGGGGCAGCCGACGCCGCCGGACGCGCAGTCGGCGCTGCTGGCGGCCGTCGCCGTCGTCGCGCGGCGGCCGTGCTGCACAGCCGCGGAGAGGGCGGCGATGGTGCGCTGCGCCTACGCCGTCGGTGTCGCGGGCGACGGTGGCGGCACCGACGCGCGGGCGCAGCAGCGGGCCGTCGACGAGCTGCTGACGCGGTGCGTGGGGTTCACCGTCGTCGCCCACGCGCCGGCCGCCATCGCGCAGCAGCTCGCCGGCTCCGGCCGCGTCCCGAAGGAACTGCGGCCGCAGCAGGTCGCCATCGTCGTGGCGGCGCCGACCCTCCGCGACGGCGTCTCGTGGGGGGGAGGCGCTGGCGCACGCAGCGGAAACGGCAGCGGCGAGGACGCCGTCGCGGCGTTTGTGCGCGCCGTTGTGCGCCCCCTCGTCTGCCCCCGTCAGCCGACCCGGGCGCTCCACGCGACGTTTGTCCTGACAGGGAACGGGCTGCTGGCGCTGCAGGCGCGCTGCGGCGAGGACGCGGAGGAACTCGTCACGAACGGCCTGTTGGAGTCGCTGCGGGGCGCCGCGCCGCCAAACATCCACCCCGCCGGTGCATCGGCGCCAGCGCGGGAGGGCGGGGCTGTGAACTCCTACAGCGTCGTCATCGCCAGCCCGGCGACGCAGCCGCTCAGCGGCGGGGGCGACGGCGCCAGCGAGGCGCGCGAGCTCAGCCGCCACCTCCGCCGCAGCGGCGACGCGGCAGCGGCCGTCTTCCTGTGGACCGAGTCGGCGGAGGGGGCGGAGGGGGCGGGCGCCCCGCAGCACGCCGTCGCCCCCAGCGGCGTGCGGCTGCTGTCGCTGCGGCGCGCACTCGTCGAGAAGTCTAAACTTGACATCGCGACACTCCTCCGCGATACCGCCGGGTGGGGCGGACGCGCCGCCGGCATCGGCACCTCCACAGCCGCCGCCACGTTGCTGCCGGGGGCTGCCGCTGCACACGCCAACACCGCCGCCCCACCACCACGCAGCGCTGCGGCCGGCACACCGCAGCAGTGAACAAAAGAAAACATTGCTCCCACACACGCATATACACGCACCCAAAGAACACACCATCACGAAGCACAATGCGCCACAACAGGGCCCGCGGCGCGCCCCGCACGCCCCCGGAGCGGCCGCGACAGAAGAAGATGAACACCTCCCCCGATGGAGCACGAACAAGTTCCGCGACGACGCCCCCCCCCCTCCCAATTTGCCCGTAGGAAACCTGAGGAAGGCCTTTTCTTTCACCACCGTAGGGTCTGTTGTTTTTGTTTTCCATTGCCCCTTTTGGGGGTTTGGGGCGACTGGCGGCCACCCCAGCCGCCGAAGGGGCCCCCCCTCGCCGGCAGCGCCAGCGCGCGTTGGGGGGGAGGGGGTGGGACCGGGGCGGCGGCGCCCCCACCCCCACCGAGAGCGCAGCCCAGCCCACTGGCCGCCACACCCCTGCCCCGCACAAGAACCCACCCCGCAGAACGGCACCGACCGAGGGGATGGAAACCCTAAGAAGTGACATTAACCCCCCTGGGGCCCAATGGCGGGGCGACCCCACCCGCCAAGACGACCCCCCCCCCCCTCCCCATTCCAAAAAGCCATGGCGCAACGAACGTTCCGCCGTTAGACGCCCACCCTCCCAATTGACACGTCGGATGCCTAGGGGTGGCCTGGTGTCGCCGGAAGCTGCTTTCCGGCGGTTTCTGCGGGCCCAACCCGGCCAAACAAACGCCACCGGGGGCACACCCACACACTGGCAGGACCGACGCCCCAGCTGGTGGAAAATAAAGCACACATTCAAATGGACGACAAAGTTTCCACCCACCATACCGGCCGCCCAACCACAACGCAAAGCGTGGAGAGGGAAACATGCACGGTGGGTTGCTCACGGGGCCATTTCCCGCATGTTGAATTGGATGACTGAGTGGCAGCAGCCATGCGCGTACCCAATTTCCACGCAGAAACGCCGTGGACGGTGGCGCATTTTAGAACGTAAGCCCACACAGGTGCATCGTTTGGGTGGGGGGGGGGGGGGGGGGGGCTGGCGCGTAGGCCCGCCATGGCCAGATGACCCCCCAACTGGGGGAATTTGGCCGCGCAGCGTGGCAGAGGTACGGTGGTGAAAAAGGGAAAAGAAGGCAATACTGGTTCGGATAGCATAGAGTAAAACAGGATTAAAGAAGGTTTAGGATGTCTAGCCGCCGTGCGCATAAGGCAGGTGGGTCTTGAGAGAGCCCCAGCGCCCCAACGAGCGCAGCGAAACAGAAGAAAGCAACACCAGTTAGCGTTCAAAGAAGCAAACCAGTACACTGCGTAGAGTGGAGGCAAAGTGGACCCCAAGCGGGCGAACGGGTACCTGCAGCGCCGTGACGATAGGCCTCCGCAGGGGTCTTTCACAGTACCCATGCGCACGCCGTGGGCCGAGCGGTTGGAAACACTGGAAAGAATAAAAAGTAAGAACACAGGAAGTCAGCACCATCGAACACAGTGAAGGAAGGCAGCGCTATGTTATGAAGTGCCGCGCAGCCAACTGCAGCGACAACGCAAGTAACACTCAACGATGCTGCGCCACCGATGGCGGCCCAGCAAGAGCCCTGATCGCTTGCCACTGGAAGGAAGACCATACAGGAAAGTCACCGATAGAAGTAGTTGAAGAGAATATATACACCCTCGAAAGCACAACTATTAAAGTAGCTGCAGGGACGCAGAGCCCCACAAGGGTACAGTTTCAATAAACATAAGTAGCAATGTTATATAATGAAAGTTTCATAAGAAAGCTAAAGGGGGCTCGCGGGGCAATGCTTAACCCCTGAGGGGGCGGGGGGGGGGGGGGGCGTTGCCTCCGGCGTGTGCGCTTCCAGGGGCCGTGGGCGGCCCCCGGGGCCCCCCCAATTGCGCCGCAACGGCAAGACGCAAGCCAACCAACCACCAAGAGCGAGAAAAGAAGAAAAAACAAACCCATAAGCATCACAACGCAAGGGATGGCGATAAGAAAGATCGTATTAGTATCTTACACAAGACGTTCGCGGAGGCGCACGTGTGTTAAACTTTACATTTTATTAGATCCCAGGGAGAGCAATGCGGCACTGTAGGAGAACGGAAGGGCCTTGACCATTATGCAATAGCCAAGAACCAGCCTCATTGCTTTACACAACAACAGGTGTTTGCCAAACTACAGCGGCTAACGATGGACGCGCCAGCCTCAGTAATCTGAATCCATCCAAAACCCGGATACAGCAGCCGTTGTAACACTAGAAGAAGGGCAATAGCAATGACACCAGTCGTCGAAATAAAGACGGGAAATGGAACCTTCCCGATGCCATGGGGGCACTGCTTAAGATCAACTTGCCGCCCCGGGGGGCGATGTAGTAGAGTACAGGAGCACAACAATAGTGAAAAGGGAGGAAATATAGTCGCTATAGAAGCAGTATCTGTGGAAATCCATGAGGCAAAGATGCGACGGCTGCGCAGTACCCATGGTAAACACAAGGACTGTGAAGTACCACAACGACCACATAACAAAACATCGCAAACCATAGAAACACAGTTCACAAAATAGGTAAAGCGGGAGAATAGAGAGCAGAATGGAAGAATAGAGAGCAGAATGGAAATAAGAAAGAAACAAATCATATGTAGCATCACGGATGATCTATTTACTGTAGCGACACGGAAGCGGAGCTAGATTAAGCTTGCCTTTCTGCTGGAGGGCTTTTCACCGTATGTGAAGTACGTGTGACTGACCCGCACAGCTGATTAGCAATGTAGTATCTCTCCGTTCTCACACTTGTAGGACAAAATAGATTACCATACACGAGGGGAATATGCCAATGCCGGAGCATACAGCGGCTCTGGCGTTATTGTGGAGTGAGCTATACTGCAAGCTTCAGCTACAGCAGTGGTACGCCAAGTTTGTTCATCAAAACAATGGCAGTTACAGCCTAGATCGCAACAGCGCCCCCACAACGACCAAAAGGTTCTGGGACAAGGGGGCCAAGGGG
>AUXJ01004135.1:0-11568 GCA_000482205.1 Herpetomonas muscarum
TCTCTTTCTCTCCCCCTTCTCTGCTTGTTGCCGAATGCCTCTCGGTGTGCTTGCGTGTTTCATCTCTTCTTTTCAAGCTCCTCTTCCCTTCTTAGCGTATACGTTCTCTGCTTCTTTTCCTTTTTTGTGTTTTTTTATCTTCATGTATGTTCTCTTTTTCTTTCTTTTTCTCCTTCTTGCTCTCCCTTTCACACACCCACACACATCATACACACTCCTGAAAGGACGGAATGGGAGGGAGGGAAATGGAAGGGGAGAGAGAAAAAAAAAAGGAAAACCTCAGTTGTTCATTAAGGCAGGAAAGTCCACGCGCCACACCGCCACCCGCCCATCTTTGCTCGCCGAAGTAAAGACGTGCACCGCCCCGCCCCCGGCGCCCACCGCATCCGCGCAACGGACATCGCCAGCGCCCCGCACCACTGGAAGTGCTGCTGGCACTCTCGGCACGAGTGACTGCTGCGGTGCCTCCCCCCCTGCTCCTGCTGCAGCTGGGGGGCAGCTGCCCACCACGCCGGTGCGCTGCCGCCCCTGCTGTTCTTGTTGGCCACTCACATTATTATTATCATCCTTGTCATATGCCATTGTGAGGGCAGGAGAAGGAGTGCTAGCTGTGGTGGCTGTGGTGATGGGAAGGCGCGTCGGGGGAGGGGGGCGGGTGGTTGGTTGAAGTCGTGAGCGCCGTGTGTCGAAGGCAAAAGCGGCAACGGCGCCGGTAGCGACGGACGGGACGGCGGCGACTGCGTTCACGGCGCTTGGCGAATGGAACGGCAGGACAGACACCAGCGCCACGGCCCGCCCAGTGGGCGCGTCGTCGGCGATGCCGCCCCTCTCCTCCTCCACATTGCCATCCTCCCCTTTGGTAGGCTCCTCACGGCTGGCAACGATGGACGCAGCTCCACCACCACCACCACCAGCAGCAACAGCAACACCTCCTCCTCCTCCTCCGGTCGGCGTCGGCGTCGTGATGACCGCTGCCGAGGCCGCGGGGGTGGGAGGGAGTGGGGGGCGGCGCCGGCCGCGGATATCGTACAGCCGCACTGTCCCGTCCCAGCAGCCGAGGACGAGGAGGTGCCCAACCGCGCAGCAGCTCCCAATGCCCCTCCGCAGCTGCGTGGACCAGCAGGGCCGCAGCGACAGCGTCGGCAACGACGACGACGACGACGACGACGACGACGACGACGGGCGGCGGCGGCAGCAGCAGTCCTCCCCCTGCGCTCCCGTAGCGCCAGAAGAGAACAAGGGCGGTGGCGGCGGCCGGGTGACCGAGAAGCACTGCACGTTGCCCTCTGCCGAGGCGGCAACGACATAATCGCCCAACACGCCGTCGCCGTCGCCGTCGCCGTCGTCGCGGCTGGGCCACAGACACACCATCGCGGACTCTGGGAAGGCGCGGAGGGCGGCGAGCACATGCCCCAGGTACCGCACCGGCGGCGACGGCGGCACGGCAGAGCGCAGGCCGTGTGGTGCGGTGGATGGGTGCGCAGCCCCGCAGGTGGGGGCGGCCCGCGACGGGGTGAGCTGGGTGAGAGACACGTGGCCGCTCTCGAAGGCAGCCGACAACACCAGCCCCGCCGCCGTCGTCGCACTTCCCTGCTGGAGGGTCAGGTGCATCGTCATGCCGCTCTTGACGTTGAAGTCCCGCGGCAGCACCGAGACGGTTCCGGCGAAGGAGGCCTGCAGCGGGTTGGGGGATACAGCAGCAGCAGCTGCTGCTGTATCCTCCCTGCACACCCCACCCTTCCGATCCCGATCGCAATCACCGCAGCCGCACGAGGAAGAACACGCAGCAGCGGCGGCGCAACGCCCCGCACTCCCACTACGGTGCGTATCATTGCCGCACGTGGGGCGACCCTCCTCCTGCTGCTGCTGCTGGCGGCGACGCGGCCAAGCCGGGGCAGAAAAGAGGGGGGAGGGCCCCGCTGCCGCAGCAGCAGCGCGCTGGCGCACCTTCGCGGCCTCAGCGGCGGCTTCGGCGGCCACGCGCCTCGCCATGAACGCCTCCATAGGGTCCATCCCTGTCGTGTCCACTGCCGCCGCTGCTGCCCCGCCGTCGTCGTGTGAATCGGCGTTCGCAGAAGGGGGGGCCTCACCCCCACCGTCGCCGTCGCCGTCGCCACCGACGGGAAGGGGCGAAGAGGGGGCGTCGCGGCCGTGGCGGGAGAGGCGCCAGAGCGTGACGGCGCCGTCGCTGCCGGGAACGGCCAGCACCGTCTCATACATGCGGCGACGGCGGCGGCGGGGCTGCTGGTGGTGACCTAAGGCCTCCACCTCACTCCTCTTTTCTTCAACTCCACTCTCTGTATCCTCCTCTTCCGCTGCCTCTGCTTCAACGACGGTCAGGGCGCTTGCGACAGGGCAGAAGCCGTGGTGCGGCACGTGGAAGGTGAAGAGCAGCCGCAGACCCGCCGGCACCCCCACCACCGCCTCCGACTCCCCCTGCGCTGCGAGGCAGTACGACCACACATGCAGTCGCTGGTTACGGCAGTGGGTGTAAAAGAACACATCTCCACCACCCGCACCCCCCGCCGTCCCGTCGCTCTGCGCTGGCGACGGCTGCGTCGCGGCCGTGGGGCGAGTCAGGCGGAAGCGGCGGCGGTGGCGGCCCCCTGAGGCGGAGGCGGCGGCGGTGCTGCGCGCTGTCGCCGTCCGCCGCGCGGGTGCTGTGTCTGATCGTCCCACGTGAACGAATCCGACGCCGATAACGCCTGTCGGCAGACCAGCGCTCTGCTGACGAATCGCCTCGCGCAGCGGCGCCAGTCCCCGCCGCGCAGCATCGCCGCCGTCGTCGCTCTCGTCGTTGTCGCCGTCGTCCCTATCGTAGGACTGGCCCTCCAGGAACGTGGCCGTGCTGGCCGCATGGAAGGCCAGCAGCGGCCGGCGTGTGTCCAAGTCCCACAGGAGCACCTCGCCCTCCACGTCGGCGCTGAGAAACAGGTGCGCCGTTGCCGTTAGTGCGGCAGCAGGGGAAGAGGGGGAGGGGGAGGGGGAGGGGGCTGCTGAACCGGAATCAGCGGGGAGGGGGTAGAAGGCGGAGGAGAGGAGGGCGCTGCCGTGCTGCCGGAGGGTGAAGAGGGCCTCATGCGGCCGATGCTGATGCTGCTGCTGCTCAGGGATAGAAGAAAAGGACATGTGAGCACAACTCTCCTTTTGCGTGGCTCCTCGTTCACTGTCTTTCTCTCTCTCTCTTTCTTTATCGTTCTATTCGTCTTTCGCTCTTGACCTGTCTGCACACTGGTTATTGGTTATTGGTTCTATATGGGGGATATATGTATCTGTTGTAACGTGTAAAGAAAGTATATCTGTGAGATTCTTGTGTACGCCTTTGAAATGGTTTTTTTTGGTTCAGGTGTTTTTTTTTAGGGGGGAGAAAATTGATTTCAAAAAAGGTAAAAACAGATGATAGTAAACATAAAAACAGAGAGCAGAGGGGAGGGGAGGAGGACGCGAATAATTGTCCCATAAGTGAGACGAAAAGGGCGGCACATGAAAGCATGACAGAGTGTGCGTGGGGAGAGAAGGGGGGGGGCAAGCGCCACATCGTTACGAGATGTATTCTTTCTGATAGTATAACCCCCGTACGGTTACGACGCTACATCACATTCCCCCCTACAGACGCACACAACACCGCAACTCTTCCCCCCTTTCCCCCTCATAAGAACGACGACAGTAGCAGCCGTTGGGCAGCTTTTCTGCGTCGATGATGGGGGGAGGGAAGGGGGGGGGGGGAGAAAAGGCGGACCTCATTGGGCATCTGCTAAGGCCCTGACACGCACACACACACACACACACACAGAGAAATATACACATCCACATACACACACCCACACACACAGCGATGATACCTGTTTGTGTGTGCTGTACTGTGTGCCACTATCAAAACGCAGCATTTGTTTTGGTTGTTGTTGTGTTTGTTGTTTTTTTGATTTAGGTATCTCAAGAGTGAACAGGTGACAATAGACGTAGAAAGGAGAAGAATGGAAAGGGGGAAAGCGAGAGATAAATAGCCTCACCACCAGACAGAAGATGGGTGGGGGTGCACTCGTCCACCATGTCTGTCTGTGTGCGTGTGTGATTTTTTGTGTGTGGGTGTGCGTGTATCTTTTTTGTGTGTGAGAGTGCNCTTTTTTTTTGCGGGTGTGGGTGTGGGTGCGTGTGCGTATCTGCGCGTGCGCATATATGTCGGATGTTCACTCTTGGTTATCTTTTCTTTGTTGATTAAACATGTCTCACTGTGGACCGGTTTCACTGATGTAGGTACTTGTATATATACATATAGAGAGAGAGAGAGATATGTACGGATGTGTGCTTGGGGATGAGTGGGCCACCCGCCCTCCCCACCCCACCCTCTCCCGAAGCCCATCAGCCCACCCATCACCCCCGGAACAGACCCACCATCGCCGACGAGGAGCGCCGCAACCTTGCATTCATTAACACACGTGGCGGCCTTAGTTATTTTTGTTGTTGTTATCATATCCCCACAGCACAGGGGGGGAGGGGGGAAGGCGAGAGTGTTATGTGGTTTAGTCCGGTGAGGAGGGGGAGAGAGAGAGAAGAGAAAGAGGGAGGGGGGAGGAGGAGGGGAGATACATACACAATACCTCATATATATATATACATATAATACGCATACACCTCAGAGAAAAACAGGACCAAGTAGAGAAGCGAAGAAGTGGGTAGAACATAACACTTACATCCAACGAAAAATACGTCGAAAAAGGGGGGTGGGAGGAAACGGGAAAGGAAATGAAAAAAAGGGAGTCGAGTAGAGAGAAATATAAAGAAAAAGAGAGAAAACAAAGAAGGGAGCGGAGGAAAAGTTTCGTGTGTGGGGAGAACAAAAAGAAAACAAAAAGGAAACAGAAGTGAAACATACTCGCTCAGACAGAAATAGGAGACGTCATATGGGTAAAATACATGTATGCGGTTTTTCATTTGCCTCTCACATCTCCGGCTGGAATAGGGCAAAAGAAAAAAGGAAAAATCAATGCGTCAAGAAAACGGAAGATAAACATGTAAGCAAAACAAAAGGGGGGGGAGAGGGGAAAGGAAAGACAGTCGAAATAAAAAAAATCCAAGTTCAATAGGGGGGAAAACACACAAACAGAAGGGGGAAAAAGAGAAGCTGAAGCCTCAGCTGGTGACGAGGGCTTTGTTTGAAAAAAAAACGCCAGTTTCATTCTTCCTTCCTTTTTTTACCGCATCAGCTGTGAATGACAAGAAAAAACGAGTGAAGGAAACAAAAACATTAAAAAATGAAACGAAGAGCCTGAAATCGTATAGGATTGGGTGTGAGGGTGAGAATATGGAAAGGAAAAAGAGGACGGAGAACAGCACGTAGCCACACGTTCTTTGGAAATGATCAATGTGGAGTGGGTGGGTGAGGGGTGGGGAACAGAAGATAAATAAAAGAAAAAGAACAAAAACACCGCACGAGAATAGCTTGTGATAGCAAGAAAGAGAGAGGGAGGGGAGAACCGGGGGGGAAGGGGGGGGCGGAGAGGGGGAGGGGAGGATGGATGCGTCGTCATCCAACCTCTTGACCCCCCACACCACTACCTCCCCTCCCCTCCCCTCCTACGACATCTCTCTCTCTCTCTCTCGCCACGATATAAGAGGAGCCGCCGAAGCACGCATCTGCTACAGCACACACACTCTCTCCCTATTTTTCTTCTCTCTCTCTCTCGGCTGGCTATCTATTCTGCATTGTTGTTGTTTCTTTTCGCTTCTTCTCTTTATTATCTATCCTCCTAGTTGAGCAGCAGCATCTCGGTGCGCTTGCAGTTGTCGAGGGCCTCCGTCTCGAGCAGGTCCTGCTGGGTGGTGTAGTAGTCTGTGGACTTGAACTGGACATTGTCGTCGAGCTGCTCCACGCGCATCGAGCGCATGTCGATGCGGTCCTTCACGGAGGTCTGGTTGATGTGCAGGAGGCTCTCAATATCCTCGCGGATGTTGGAGGGGATCTCGGTGCCGTCAATGTTGAGGGTGTGGAGCTGCGGGTTGATCTTGAGGGCGTAGAAGAGGGCGTCGCCGGAGGCCAGCCCGATGCGGCGGTTCTGGTCGAGGTAGAGCGCCTCCATCGTGTGGTTCGCCCGCAGCACCTCGGCGATCGCGACGCAGCCGCTATCGCCAATGTCGTTGTTGCCGAGGTCCACCGCGCGCACCTCCGTCACGTTGCGGAGGATGTGCGCCAGCACCAGCGTCTCGTCGTCGGTCAGCGTGTAGCCCGTGTGCTTCGAGTTGAAGTCCAGGGCCTCCTCCAGGCGCTCGCCGCGGGAGTGCTGCAGCAGGACCTTCTTCAGCTTCTGGCTGCCCAGGTTCATGGCCAGGAGCTGCGCGATGCGCTCCTGCTTGTCGGTCGGCATCGGGTTGCCGTGAACGCTGAGGGCGCGCACGACGGCGTTCGTCTCCAGGCACCCAATGAGCACGTCAGCACCGGCGCCGTCGATGGCATTGTTGCTAACGTCGATGTAGGCCAGGTTCGGGGAGGTGTTGATCGCCTCGACGAGGAGCGTCATGGAGCGGACCGTGATCTTGTTGCCGGAGAGGTTCAGCAAGCGGAGGTGCTGGTTGGCCTCGAGCACCACACACAGCATGTTGCACGCAGAATCGCCGAACGGGCGGTCCTTCTGGCTCTGGAGGTCAATCTCCTCAATGGCCTCGCCGCCCTCCAGGCGCAGGATCACGTGCTTGAGCGCGATCGGCTCGTTGTTGAGCGAGATCATGCGCTTGAAGGCGATGACGCCAGGGCCGGCGATGGTGTCGTCGACGACGATGTTGAGGATCGTGTCGTTGGCCTGCATGGCAGGGACGGCAGCGCCGCAGCCCTCGTCCGTGATGCCAGTCTCGCGGAGGTCCAGGTCGACGAGGGACTTGTTGACGCCGAAGCACTTGGTGATCTCCGCGAAGCCAGCGTCGCCCAGGGCGTTCTTGCTCAGGACGAGGTGGGTGATGGCGCAGTTCTCATCAGACAGCACCTCAGCGAGACGCGCGCAGCCGTCCGGGCCGAAGGCGTTGCCGCTCAGGTTCACCGTCTTCACGAAGGAGCGGCCCTTGAGCTCGCCGCAGATCGTCTGGATGGACAGGTCGTCCAGCGCACGCGCGCGCTTCTTCTCGCTCAGGTCGATATCCGTCATGCTGTCATCGTTGTCGATCAGGCGGTAGTAGACCGTCTTAACCTCCTGAGAGTCACGGTTGATGTCGCAGGCGCGAGAGATGGTCGCCGCAGTCTCCACCGGCACGCGGGTCTTCTCCATCGAGATGGAGCGCAGGGAGTGGTTCGTGCGGAGCATCTCCGGGAAGCCAGCAACGCCCTCGGCGCCCAGCATGTTGTCGTCGAGCGTCAGGGAGACGAGGGTCTTGTTGATGTGGAGGGACTCGCAGATGCGCTGCGCGCCGCGGTTGCCGATGGAGTTGCCAGTGAGGTTGATCTCGGTGATGGTGCTGTTGGGGGCGAGGAGCTCCGCGATGTACACGGCGCCGATGTCACCAATGACGTTGTGGGAGAAGTTCAGCTTGCGGACGCGGGTGTTGAGCATCAGCGCCTGGCAGATCATGCGCACGCACTCGTCGTTGTAGGTGACGGTGGGGTCGGAGAGGTCAACCTCCTCCAGAGTCGGGGTGTCCTTCTCGATGGCGGGGAGCAGGGTGCGGAGAAGAGCAGGGGAGCGGTTGACAAGGATGAGGCCGCCAATCTCGTTCACGTAGTCCTCAGAGATGCGCGGGTTCACATCGATGTTCAGCACCTTCAGGTTCGGGTTGCCGCGGACGGCGTTGATGAGCGGGGTGGTGCTGTCGTCGCCGAGGTCGTTGTTGCCGAGGTTCACCTCCTGGACGCCGCACTTGCCGCGCTGAATCTGGGCGAAGAGAGCCTTGACGCCCTCCGCGGTGAACTTGTTGTTGGCGAGCTCAATGACGCGCAGGGAGGTGTTCTTGGCAATCGAGCGGGAAAGCAGCTCAAGCGCCTCGTCGTTGACGCCGGCGTTGCTGATGTTCAGCGTCTCGATGACGGTGCTGTCGCGGATGTAGCGCCACATGAACTCCATGCAGCGGCTCACACCCTTCTCCCACTGCAGGTTGACCTCCTTCGCCTCGGGAGCCTCAACACGGAGGGCAACCACGGCAGCCTTGAGCGTCGCAGGCTGCTGGTTCAGCTCACACTCCTTGTCGATGATCTGGCGGAGCTCTGGGGAGACGAACGTACCGGTGAGGTCGAACTTGGTGATGATCGTGTTCGTGTTGAAGACGAGGTTGGGCACCTGGAGACCGAACTCGTTGGTGATGTTCTTGTTCTCGGTCAGGACGATCTCGGTGAGGGTCTTGTGCGTCGGGATGCCGGCGGTCTGAACGAACGAGAGGCAACCGTTCGTGCCCACGGCGCACTTGTGGGCGATGAAGTGCTGGACGGAGCTGTCCTTCAGGATCTCGGCGATGGCGACGAGGCCGTTGTCACCGCAGGTGGTGTTCGAGAAGTCGACGGTGACGAGACCCTCGACGTCCAGGAGCACGTAGCGGATCAGGCGAGACTCAAGGTCCTGGTACGGGAGGCCGTCGAAAGACACGGTCTCCGCCTGCTTGGTCATGAGGGCGTGCTTCACAGACTCGTTGAGGCTCTGCGACTTGGCGAGGAAGCCAAGGCGGATGATCAGGTGCTCCGTGCAGGGGTTGCCGCGCATGTCGAAGGAGGTGGGGTGGCCCTCAGACGGCTCAAACACGCTGAAGAAAGCCATGGCACCCTCATCGCCGATGTCGTTCTCGGGGACGTGCACCTCAGAAACCGAGCTCGTCTTCAGGTACGCAGCGAGCGCCACCGCACCGGCGTTGGTGATGTGGTTGCCGCCAAGGTTGAGGCTCTTGGGAGGGATGGGGGCGCCCTCAATGGCGCTGATGAGGATGCCCAGCTGCTCATCGTTGAGGCCGAGGGAGGAGCAGTCGACGTACTCCTCGCCCTTCTTCGTGATGGTCGCGAGAACCTCGTTGAAGCGAACCTGGTCCATGATGTATGTACAGTGAGAAAAAGAAAGGGGGTGAAAATGTGTTACTTTTTTACAAGTGTGTGTTTGTGGGGTGAGAAAGCGAGAAAGAGCGTGGAGCTGGCTCGTATACGATTGTAATATACTGGCACGTGTGTTCTATTTACAGAAAAGGGGGGTATATTGTTTATAATCGGAAGGATTAGAGGCTCGAGTTAAATGCTACAGGATACAAATGTTAAAATATTTAGAGGAGGATAAATGGACAAAGTGTATTTATTGTCACGTGGGTGTCAACATCATAGTTATTGTAATTTACGGAGTACGGGGAAAATTCCGTGACACTAAATTTACCCGAAGTGAAGCACGTCATGGAGCCAACAAAATACACGAAGCGGTCAGAACAACGGAAATACTTCGTCCTGGGGAGGGAAGGGGGCTATGACCACTAATTTTTGTTTCATTTACAAATTGTGCGTGGAAGTAGCATTTTTTGAGGGGTTTCCATTCAGCCAAGCATGTACTCGCGAAAGATACTGCGCGGCCAGTGCACGCTAATATTTTGGCAGCAATTACCATTTAGCTGAGTAAAAATGGTGGAGCCGGTACAAAGATGAAGCTAATTTTAAAAATGAGGTTAGTTCCGCCTGTTGCGTCTGGATCACGAAAATGCTGGGACGGTCTTTCCTTACCAATGGTCCCCGTCCATCTTCGAAGGTCCCTCACATCATCATATACACGGTGAGGCAGAGAAGTGAACACTATTTCGTTGCAATTGCGGACTCGAGGATATGCTAGGTTTAACCGATGCAACTTGCACGACAGAATCTGCTGGATATCTGCGGGAAAATGACAGTTGTCGGCCCCTTACTTGGTTGCTCAACAAACACACTGCTCGCAACCAGTCTGTGAGGCAAATCGCACGGATTTGTCATGTACGACAGCACCGAGATCGAATATATGGGTGTCCACTCCGACGTCATTGAAGTAAGGATAAAAAGACAACAGCAGATGTCATCATTCCGTAGGTGTTGAGTACGCATGTGTATATTTTGCTGGAAACTTGTAAATAGCTTCAGAGCAGGTGCCGGATGATACATTACCATAGCCTCACAACTCCCTTAACCCATGTGTATCAGGGTTGCAAAGTGTCAGTGGCGGCTTCTAATGTCATGTTGTGGGCCTCCATTACATCAGACCATATCCTATCGGACACACCTGACTGGTCATTGGAGAATGTACTAGACACCTGCTCTCAAAATGTCTATCTCGCCCCCACCTCATGCAGAAACACTATAGCAGTAAATACATTTGTGAAGCCCCTACTGCAGTACCGTGCTGGGGCGATGCTCCCATCAGTGAAAATAAATAAATTTAACACAAGGAGTCCTGATAATATGATGTCGTTTGGATTTCCTGTATCACCAGAAGCACCGCCAGAACGGAGGACAATGCATATGCATTAAGTTAGTCACTACAGTATCTGGATATGGGTGTGGTTGTCAACGTCTGTGTATTTACACGAACGCGTCTGTCATAACTGTGGATATTGCTCACAGCATCACGCAGTGCCTGTTTTCGGGAGGAGCTCACGAGTGTATCATACCGATGCACTGTTAATATACAGTGAAGCAAAGTTGCTGCATATCCATGTACCTCTTCTACAGACTCGACAGGGTGGTAAAGGCGCAAGGAGGCAGTGCGAGGGTTGAACAAGACACTATTTCGCTGCTGTACAATGACAAGAGAGAAATCTTTTGCCTACAAGCATTTGGAAGTTCGTGTCGCGCATTTGCTCTACGCGCGCGGCACACGCCAGGCAGAGCCATCAAGTCCAGAGTGATAGCTTATCTCGTGCCCTGGTAAAATGGTACAAAAATGGCGAGATTTTACAACGCCAGTAATTAGATCATGGCTGCCGTTCTCGTCGCCATGCACCCGCTTGCAGCACTGTAGCGCGCCGCCGCTGTACAGTCATTTGCCCTGTGATGATGACTAAAATTATATATATTGGCTTGTGTAACCCGCTTACGTCTCGCCAATAAGAAGCCGTCCAACGATATGTGATGCTAGGAAATAGTATAGGTACCGAATTTCCCCGGGTAAATGAAGGCGAGTCGCACACCTTTGGGGCTTCAGCAGGTTCACAACGGCTGCAAATAGATAACAGGGTCAAATGTGCCTCGTCAATGAAATCGTTCGTCACACACACACGCGGCTGTTGCGCTAAGCACCTTTCTGCTTAACAAAAGACAATGACCGTTCTGTGTGAGACTGTGATGCTCGGTGTTCTTGTCGCCTTCCCCACCCGATATTATTTTTCTTCGCTGTGTATCCGCGACGGTGGACAACTGCTAAACGGAGCATAAGGTGGTACTCCTCATCACGAGCTGTCTGAAAAATGTCGTTTAAGTGTGTCTTCCCGTAACTATAAAAATACACGCTGTGGGGAACAGGTGTCTCCTGCTGATGAAAGGCAAACACCGCGCATACGCATGGTCGCCCACGAGGGACTCAGCAGCACTAGGGGGGACAGGGTGGAGATAGTACTAGCGCAGGGCGGGATTGCTGCCTGACGAGCAGCTATGCCACGTACACG
>AUXJ01004158.1:0-24744 GCA_000482205.1 Herpetomonas muscarum
GAGTAGGAGGGGGGGGGGGGAGAAGGCGAGAATAGGAACGTAGTGAAGAAGAGTGGGGATCGCTGGGTACGTGAAAGTAGTGGCTATCCACTAGCCATCTTGTCCTCTTTAAAAAAAAAACCAGTCAGACAAACATTGCGTTCTGCAAATGCGACAGCGTCCCCATTCGGAGAAGGTCACGGTGACCTGCTGGTGATGCTCTCAACGACGACGTATTACGGCGCAACATAAGAGCCTGTATACACAATATATATATATATATATATGGTTTCTCGATAGACGATGCGTCGGTAGCTTCATAGGGAGAACTTATTCTTTTCCCGTCTTTACTGGAACACGCTAGAGCGACTCCGATCGTCGAGTAAGTTAGGTTCGATGCATTCGCTGAAGTTTCCAGTTTGTGGACGGGTGCTTTGAACGAGCGATTCCCCCTTTGATGAGAGGGGAGGGGATAGAAAAAGGTATGAGTTTTGGTGGTGGGGATGGGGGGCTATGTTTTTTCTTTTTTTAATTCGTGGAACAGGACTCAAGGAGTTACGAGAGGGAACGTTTCTTCTGATGAGATGCTACGTGTTACCACCGCATCTGCTCTCTTCACGCTCTCGTTTTGCATCATCCTGTGAGGACGATGGTGTGACCTTTGGGAACGCTCAGCTCGATGAGGAGGTGGTCAGCGTGCGCTTGAAGCTCTCCAGCGTGTTGCGCAGGAGCATGGCAATCGTCATCGGCCCCACACCGCCTGGGACCGGTGAGAGCCACGCCGCACGCTCCGAAGCCGCGGCGAAGCAGACATCGCCAGCGAGGCGATAGCCAGCCTTCTTTGTTGCGTCATCAACAGGCGTCGTGCCAACGTCGATGACGGCCGCCCCCTCCTTGATCCACTCACCCTGGACAAACCCAGGCTTCCCCATCGCGGCGATAACAATGTCCGCGCGGGACAGCTCATCGATGATCATCTCGCGGGGGGTTGCAGAGTGCACCACGGTCACTGTTGCGTTCGCGTGCATGAGGAGCGCAGCCACGGGGGCCCCCACAATGTTGCTGCGCCCAAGCACCACAGCCTTCTTGCCAGAGATCTGAACACCGCTGCGCACCAGCAGCTGCATGACACCAGCCGGTGTGCACGGCAGGAACACTGGATCACGCCCCTTGCAGTGTAGAAGACCGACGTTAATCGGCAGCAGCGCGTCGGCGTCCTTGCTCGGGTCAATGCAACCAAGCGCAGCGTTCTCGTCAATGTGGGCGGGAAGGGGGAGTTGCACGATGATGCCATGGCATGCCGGATCACGGTTCAGCTTCATGACTTCCTCCTCCAAGGCCTCCTGCGTCACATCCTCGGGAAGGACAACGTTAAAGCTCTTGAAGCCACACTCGTCCGCCGCCTTGTGCTTCAGGCGAACGTAAGTCTGAGAGTCCTTGCGAGACCCAACGATAATGGCAGCCAGGCCAGGGACGCGCTCTTCACCGTGCTCCTGCTTGGCGGCATCCACCTCAGCCTTGATTTCCGCGCGGATATCGGCGGCAATGGCCTTCCCATCAATGATCTGCGCCGGCATGTGTTCTTTTTACGATAGACCTTTATCTGTCTGCGCTTATGATAGCTTTAGTGTGGTGTCTTTTTATTATAAATAATACTGCGTCGATATTCACAGGCGCGACTGCTAAATCTATGGAAAGGGTGACGATGCACAAACTAGTTCTTGATGAATCCTGTTTTCGTTTTTGCTAATATAGTATAGGTGGCGACAACAGGAGCTAAATTAGAAGGCTAGGCATGTGACACATCTCATCCACTCTTGAGAAAGACCGTAAAAGTGCCCATAACGCAAAGGCCAGTGCGGTCCGGGGGATACCTACCCTGACAACTTTCTCTGTTCCGAGAGAAAGAGAGAGGGGGGGGGCCGGGCGGTGCAGGGGATCGACCTAGCACAGCACCTTGTGCGACTACCCTGAACTGGAATAGGTGAGTGCGGACGAATTCAATAATGAAATGTGGAGAGGTCCGTGAGAGATTAGCGCTTGTCTCGTTTCTTCCGTTTGCGGCTAATTTGCCATTCCACATATTTCACCCACAACGGCGTGACTTTGAAAGTACCAGAAAACATGAGGTGAGAGTAAAGAAAAAGGGAAGAGCGCGAGTGATGATGATCTATATTTTTTTGTGTGTTTGGCTCGTTGTGCATGTATACGGGTGCCATAAGCCCACGGGAAAGGCTCCGACACGAGAAAGGAACAGATAAAAGGAGGGTAAAAAAAAGAAGAAAAGGGGTGCCTCGGTGCAGGAACGAACGACACCGTTCCGCATTGGTCTCCCAGCCACCACACACGACGTGAATCTAGCAAGAAAAAAAAGGGCAAGTCTCTCTCTCTTTTCACCGATTTCTATTTCCAAAAAAATGGAATGGGTAAATGAAAATGGCGCGCGACCACAATAAAAAAAAAACGAGTGATCTGGTTGTGATAATTAGATCACCCATACCATGTTGTCTCTTCTTGATGCCAGAGACTGTTAGGAGCGAACTGAAGCGTGCCGCGCATCATGGATATGAGACAGCGCATTTTGTTCCCGAGAAGGCACAGCGGTCGAACGTATCACAAGACAGACAGCACAGCAGTCACCCTTCTCGTAGAAACAATCGACGTTGCTCACGTGTGCGCGAGGGCCAGCCCGTCGCATGATGTGTACGACCGCGATCGAAAACTAAACAGATAAAAAGAATCGTGAACGAGCTTGACAACGGAAAGATCATGAAACACTCGTTGTTTTAAAGGAGAGAAAGGCGAAAGCGGTAGAAAGAAAAAGACGCTTCGACTGACAAAACAGAGGGAGAGGGGGACACACACTAGGAACTCACCACCGCCCAAGCGTTCACCAGAAGGCTAAGCGCGTGCTCCCTTCAAAATTGCGGTTACACACGCGCCCCCATTGATGTGGTTCTTTGAACATTGACGTGTCGAGTTCCATGACTATCACCCCTCTTGGCTTGCATGGGTGCTCCACCAACGAGCTCCCCAGGAAGTCTGTCTCCTTGCCTAGCTACACAGCTGGGGGTTGGGGTTCTAGGCGGCGAAGAGCATGAGATACGGCAGGCGGCTGACGTCCGAGAAGCGCTTCTGTGCGAACGATCCGTACAAAATCTTGCCGACCGATGCATCAGGGTTGTTGCGCTCGAGGGCCTCAAGCACGACAGGAAAGAGGCTCCGCACGGCCTCACATGGTTCGCCGGTCGGGATGGCGAGCGCGGCGCGTGAGATGTGTACTGCTGCCGCCGCGAGAAGGGATTGCTTGTACTGACCTGCGTACGTGCGCACAGCGAGTGTCGAGATGATGTAGAGTAGGACATGGCGCTGCTTCGCAGATGCGGGTGGGTCCTGCGCGACGAGAAGGGCGTCAGCGATCAGACTGATTGTGGCGGCGCCGACATGCACATTGAGCGTGCTGACAATCGCCACTTCGGCCGCCAAGAGCGCCTCCACCGTGAACACGCCCTTGAACAAGTCCACGAGAAACCGCAGCGACGGCGTATACCGCTCTTCGTACTTGATCGCGACAAGAAGCGCCGCGGTGCCATAGAGAAAGATGTCCCCAGACGCCACGCGGGTCATTCCCAGGAAGCGGTCAAGTACATTAACTGCGAGGAAGTACGTCTCCATCTTGATGTCCAGGCGAGTGTCGAGAGCGCAGCTGAGCAGCAACTCACATGTGACGTTGCGCATGAGCGGCGTGACGTCCGTCTGCACCGCACGATAAATATCGATAGGCGGTACGCTATCGTCCATCTCAACCAAGTCATCGAACGCAATTGTGTAGTAGCGACCAGAAAAGTGAGACGACGTCTCCAGCGACGTTCGCACGCCGTTACGCAACGCAAGATACAGGTGCGGGGCGCTGACATAGCCGAAGCTGGAGTGTTGGGGACGTGCGCTCTCCTCATCCTCCGAGTGGGACAGCCCCCGAACAACTTCGTCCAGCAGCCCCTCCGCCTGCCGACGCGTGTTCGGGCCCAGCTGCGAGAGCAACGCGCGCGCGTCATTCATTGTGAGGCGCTCTCCCAGGCGAGCAGAGAGAAGCAGCTGGTCAAGGAGCTCCTGCAGGGTCATCTCCATCCCCCGGCGCAGCTTCCGCCGCTTGCACATGAGAACCGACAGAATGCGCACACTCAGCGGGGTGTTGCCCTCCCGTTCCCACTCGTGTACCAGTGGACGGATGAGCTCCTCTGTCGCCATGTCGAGCTGACACAGCATTCCAAAGAACGCCTCCTCAATCTCGTCTCGCGAGAGAGCATTTGCCTCATGGAAGGCCTCCATGCTGTCGAAATCCATTGCCAGGAGGTCGTACAGACGCCTCTGGAGGTGGCGGAAGGTCAGTCGCGGCGACGGTGCGTTCTGCAGCTCCAACTCCCGCAGCTTCTTTCGCGAAGACCTCACATGAGAGGGCGCAGGCAGCTTCACCATCTCCAGCGCCGCCATACGGTTCATGTCCACATTGGAAAAAAGGCGCGTCATCTTGACCGTTATAACTTGGGATTATCGCGCTCCACTTTGGAGTGTCTGTATTCACTCGTTCTCTTCTTGGGTGTGCGTTGGTGTGGGTTTGAGTGTGCTGCCTCGTTGATCTATGACTGCCGTATCGCTTGGAGTGGCTGCGTTACGTATGTATGGAAGGTAGAAATCTACTGATGTATGTATGCGTGTATAAAAGTGTGTGACGGCTGTCTTTGCGGATGCGCACAGTCAGTCGGTATTTCACACACTATGGACACGAAAGGAGGCTGGTCTAGCGCCTGGGGTGCCACGGATGATCCCTTGAACAGAGACAACAGGAGCGGAGGGTAGATTATCTACGCGATATTTTGTATGAACGACAGCTACTGGGGAAACGGGTGCGGGGAAAGGGACGGAAAATAAACTATCTATTGGACGAGGAACTGCCGTGCCAAACCACACTACCGGTTAAAAACGCGTTACTGTGCGTCCAAGGATGCAAGAGAAGAAGGAAAGAGTACGAGAAGGATGAGAAGAGATAGTGGATGGACGAGGCTAAGGAGTTTGTTTCTTTCAAGAGTACATGCTTGCGATACGCGTAACATTTAAGAAGAGTGTAGGCGGTGGTACATCGGCCATTGATTTTTCAGGTCGCAAAAACTGGACCCCATTGCCCTCGCCGGAGTACTGCACCGCGTACACAGGGCATGATCAGCATCGTGATACAGTGACCGAACCTAACACACTACTTCCTAATCGTCCATTATCGTGCACATACGAACTGACGCGCTGAAATACGCATAGCGGTGCTCACGATTAGGAAGTGCTTCGCGTCGCGGCTGTGTGTGAGCGAAAGTTTGCTGACTATACGCATGTGCGCGTGTGGTGTGTGTTAATTCTGTCTACCCCGAGCCAGTCGCAATAGTAGGTCGTCCAAACTATCCTACACGATGGAATAGTGGAACGGCGGGTCGGATGGAGGGGTTGCAAACAAAAGCAGAGCAAGGAATAAATCATGATCGTGGTAATAAAAAAAGGAGTAGCCCCGTAACCTACCTTCCCTCGTGAGCCACCTCCACGAAAGCGCGCGGAGGCTTCAACAACAACAGTGACGTCAGGACCGCGCCGCAACACGCAGCCAAAGCGTCTGCCAAAGCAACAATGTTAATATATCTATATCTATATATATATATATATATAGATAGATAGATAGATAGATAGATGTGTATACCTGTATGTATGGGCGGACGGAATGAATATTGACGATAGGGTAGGGAAGGTACGGCGGGTATTTCAACCGAGCGGAAGGGTGTCCACGCGCAGCAGGTGTGACGTAATGGTAGCCAAGTTAGCGCCTGTGATCACGTTCACTTTATTCGTGCCAGCAGCTGTCCGAATGGACCTGCCATCCGTTGACATGTCACCTGTGTGGAACACGGCGGTGTAAATGGACGAGACCGCCGCACCATTCAGGGCGTAGGAGTCCGCGAGGAGGGTGGCCGCAATCACAGCCACAGACATCGGCCGCGTGTTCGAGCCGACCTGGCTATAATACCCACTCAGCGAGACACCAACCACATCCGCAGATTTCACCTCCGCTGCCGTTGTCGGTGCCGCAGTGGAGCGTTCTGTGACGATCGTGTTGTACGCAGTCTCGTCCCACGGCGCGACCGCGTCGAGGGTGACAACCACAACAGGTCGCCCGTGCGTGCCGCCGATAATATAGTTTGCTGCCTTGGGGTCAAAGAAAAAGTTGAGCTCAGCTTCCCGGTTGGCTGGATAGAGGTACTGCGCATCGCCTGGTACGAGGAATGCGCCACCACCAATAACGATGCGCTCGACACGGCTGCGGCGCTGCTCATGCGACTGGAGAAAATCAGCGGCATCGGTGGCAGGGCCGAGAATAAGGAAGTTGGCTGAGGTGGCTTTCAGGTAGCTGTCCAACTCGGCCGCGTAGTGGGCCGGACGGCTCGCCAGATTCTCGACGGTGATGAGGTCAAGCAGCGACGCTCCGCCAAACAACCGCTCCGCCTCCACGCTGAGCCGGGCCGGCAGGACGCGGCGATACGTGCACGCCGTCGTGTTCTCCGGAACTGGCGTGTCAGGGGCATAGTGAAGGGTAGAGAAGAAGTCCTCATCACGACTCGCAACGCTGCTGCCGTACGTAACAGGAATGGTCGCCGTGTACCCCTCATTCCGGAGCACTTGTAGGAACGCGGCGGTGTTGCCGTACGCCGCGTCAAGGTTCTCGACCCAAGCGTCTACGGTCAAAACAATCATTCCAATCGCGAAGTCGCGGCGCTGTGCGAGGTACCGCAGGGCCTGAAAATCGGCAGGTGTGGCTTCCATAAAAACCACAGTCGGCGTTAATTTCTTCGACTTGCTACCTGTGCCACCAAAGCCGTAGATGACGACAAACAGGAGGAAGAATGAAAAGCAGACGAAGGCGGCAGCCTTAAACAGCTTGATCTTCTTGGGCTGTGGCATGTCGCGGAACCACTCGTACCACGTGCGAAACGTGTCTTTAACACCGTCCATCTTACAGGGGAGTGAAGGTCGGGGAAGCTTAACGTCTCTATGACAAGAAGTGCAATGCTCCTTCAAGCCCCGCACCAGGAAACCTGGGGGGTGGTACGTTTAGTCTATATATATATATATATATATATTATATAAATAATATATATTTTTGATCTCCTTTTTTCCACAACAGTCGACCGCTCTAATGTTATTGCGCTGACTGCGGAAATGTTACACGGGAGAGAGGGCGATATGTTCAGCAAACTGAAAATGGAAAATTAGAGAAGCAATGGAGTTCACATACACGGAAAGAACATTTGCATTTCATCCTTCCGTTTGCACTCTTTGCGTTTAGTAGCAAGCAAAAGAAACATTCTTCTCTTTGTGTCGTGTTGTCGTGAAGGACCCCACAGCTATGCCATGTCATTATAACGACTGAATGCGATTAAAGGTTCAACGAATTTTGTGTGAGGTGATCTTTGTAGTCTGTTCTGATCGTGCGAAGCTTTTTTTAAAGTGCGTTCACACAGCCGCTCGTCATTGCCCAGTGAGAAGGATGTATGTGTGTGTGCGTGTGTGTGACGAGGGTAGGGGAAGGTCTTGTTGCGTAGGTACCATATTGCCCTGTGCAAGCCGTTTTGTAACGGCATGCACGTATTCTCTTTTGAGTGTTTGCGGGAGCTTGAACGACCCGCCCGCCTCCCCCCCCCCCCCTACACACACAAACACGCTACCAGGACAGTATAATGAATATGGCGGGAGCGTGTTAGCGCATTGCCGTGGGAGTAGCCATACGCCTCAATTGAAAGGGATTGTTGTTTTTTCTTTTTAGTGATCTCCCGTGAGAAGAATAGAGAATGTACGCAGGTGCTGAAGCAAAATTTGGTTTGTGACAATGAGGGAGCGGAATGAGCGACCCTGGAAGGGATTGCCGCCCTCCGCCGCCGAGCCGCCACTACTGCCCTTCTCCATGAAGGAAGCCACCACGGTGTGAAACCGTGTGTTGTAGAGGAGGATGTCCATACACGCCTGCGCCGTAATTTCCTGCGCGTTCACGGGGTCGCTGATCAGCTGACTCACTGTGAGGCGAAGTCGGTCAAGGGCGCTCTTCCAGTTTAAAACAAAGTCATCGGCAGCCTGGAGTACCTCGCCTGCTGTGACGTTGTCGTCCTGAATGACGTGCCGGAACCCACCCAGAACGGAACGGATCAGCTGCTCGACAAACTCGCTGCGGTACTTGCTGTACAAATCCGTCAGACCGTTGAACTCGTCCACCTGGTCCAGCGGAATCGTTTCAACTGCTGTGCTCGCCGTCACACCATCCAGGGAGGAGTTGTTGTGGTGGTGGCTGCTCCGATAGCTGCTGTCGCCGCCAGCGTCACCGTCATCGCCACCCTCAGGACCGACGCGTGTGACCAGCACCGGGTACTGACTGGAAAACTGGAGCAAATAAAAGAGGTTGTTAAGAGCAAAGGCTTTGCTCAACGGCCGCAAGAAATCACGCTGCTGTGGATTCAGCTCACCTTCGACGATGCTCTCACCCACCTGTACAAGGAGGTGGACCAGCTCGATGCGCATAAAGCCAATGTCCCCCATAAGGGTCAGGAAGTGACTCTTGCTATCGGCCGCATCACTCTCCTGCTCCTCGGCTATCTTCTCCAAGGCACGGCGACGCAGCGCAACGTCCCATGCCTCTGAGCCGGGCGCGGCGTCGCCAACGCCCTCCACGCTCGATGGGCTACCGAGGATGGCAGAAACGCTAGCGTCAGCTGCTCTGTTACCGTCACCGCTGCCGTTACCAACCAGAGTTGGAATCGCCACGTCTCCGCTGGAACGGTTAGCACGACGACGGCGCTGTGCGTGGCGCTGGACATCCAGCAGGGCGACCGCAGCACGACGTCCCTCGGCTGCGATAGCGCCGTGTGCGAGGCTCATCAGCGCGCAGGAAAATTCCGCAAACGACTTGACGACGGGGTGGAGGAAGCTCAGCCGATCCTCAACGCGGCGCAGGTGGGTCATGCACGCAAACATGGCATCACCGCCTTTGGCTGCCATGAGGGCATTCAGCTGTCGCTCGTAGCAGGTGTTAAAGGCTGGCCAGAGCTGAACGAGCAACGCGTCAAAAAAGCTGTCCAGGCACGACAGCTTTCTAGTTGACTTCATCATGGAGCGGTATTCCTGACAAACGCGGATGAGAATGAGTAGACCGTAGGTGTCCCGCCTGGCATTCGTGTTCACGCGTGTCCGCGGCCGCTCGTTCAGCATGCGTCGCGTCACGCCAGAGGCGTTGGTGAGCACCACCTCGGAGAGGTAGTCAATGATAAATTGCACCGTCGGCCTAAAGACATCCACGTAGACGGTCATGTCGCCAGAAAAGAAGTCAAACGTGAACAGATACTCATGGGACACAATGTCGCAGAGGAGGTTGAGCATGGACCGGAGCGTTTCCTCGTACGTGTGTTTGCGCCGAGTGGCACGCTCTATAGTGGGGATTAGCGGAGGCGCGAAGATGCTCTGTAGGATGGCGGTGCGCTCACCAAGACGCATGGAGAGGTAGGAGCCACCACCCTTTGTGTCGGTGATCAGTGGGACCGTGTAGGCATAGTTGGGACAATCAGCGGAAGCGCTGCCGAGGCCGTCCGACCCCTGCGGCGCCGCGGAGGCGGCAGGGCTAAGGGAGGAGGACGCCGCTGCCCCTAGACCAAAGAAGCCGCTGACCAGCCCGCTGCCAGCACTATCCGCGGTCGTGGAGGACCCCTCCGTGCTGAACTCGGTGGTGTTGCAGAAGAAGGCGTACTCTTGCATCTTGGTCAAATAAATGCTGGAGACAACAACGCAGTACTCCCGCTTGAACTCCTCGTAGAGAGCCCGTACGATACGATACGGGATCAAGCTATTGTTACTGGCGTTGTTGCCCCCTGCCGCTGCCGCAGCAGCGGTTGGCAGTAACAGGGATGGGTGCTGTGACGCATCCTCCCCGTCCTGGCTCTGGGGAGCGGCGCTGTACACATGCCGCAATAGGGGGACTGCTGACCGCAGGAAATGAACATAAAAGGAGTGGGGACGCAACACATGATCTTGCTGGATGCTAATGTTTGTGTTTTTGGCTGTGAGCACACCGAGCGTGCGTGACAAGAAGCTCTTGATCTTCACACAGGCGTAGAGTGTCAGTCCATCGAGGACATTCATGAGGTCATAGTACACGCTGCATTCCGCAAGGGAGAAACGCACTTCTTGCGCCGCGACGCCACGGTCATCATTTCCCTCCTTTGACGTGGCGTTGGATCGATTGGTTGCTGACACCGACACCGTTCGCGTGTACGCGGTCTTCCGGTAATTGAGGTATTTTAGGAGCTCCTTCACTGACAGCATGAACTGCGTGCCAAGCTGCTCCTCGTTCGACTGTGTCACCACCTGCACAACTTCAGGCGGGACGACCATGCTTGAAAGTGCCGCCCAGAGGACCTTCTCCGCGGACTTGGCATTGGCCAACTGGACAGCCGTGATGGCCAGGGTCTCCCGAACATGGCCAATGTCCTGCTGGATAGATCCTAGCTGCGATATGAATTGCTGTAGCACCTCTTCCATATCGCCAAGCACAGTCGCGCAGTCCTTCAGGCAGTTGTGTAGTTGCGTCACATGCTCCCCTTGCTGCACGAGGAAAACCTTCACAAACTGCTCCGATGTCCGGTTCAGCGTTCCTCGCGCAAAGTCCGCGTCGAATGGGCGATCCAAGTTCCCCTCAAAGAAGGCGTCCGTCAGCTCAATCGTTGCGAGATCCGCCAACTCATCTGTGTCACCAAAGGCACCTGTGACACTCATGGTGACGATGTCGTTCTAATTGGCAACCGATAATTTATAGACGTTCTCGTGCGAGTATGCGCTTCTGCACAACTCGAAAGCTTCAACAGCGCCTCAATGAGTGTCGTTCCCGTATGGTAATTTTATTCTCTTGTATGTGAAGAGACGCCTATATGTTTGCTGATCAACATGAAAACAATACACGAAGATAAAGAGAGGTGGGCTGTTGGGAAGCTCGACCAGTAAAAGAAAAAACACATCTGAAGTAAGCTGACGGCATTGCTCACAATGCAGTGGCGAGGGTGAAATGTATTTGCAATCGTTACCTGTGCACAGGCCTCTCGACCATGTAAAACTCAGGAGGGGTGGTGCTGTTACCGTTGTTTTTTTTTTTTATTGTCTCTGATTGGGTGCGTGAGGTCGAATGACCCCATGCCGCTTTTCTTTTAATGCCTGAACAGCGTCAGTGCTAGATGGAAGTTCTTCCGCTCGGCCACGATACCCTCTACTCGTAGTCGTTGCTGGTTGGCGTGTAGAGAACAGTGGCATGCACTGCAGCAGTATTCTGTGACGTCTTCCTACGATCTGTTACGGGAGCATCCAAGGCAGGCTCCCGACAAAACGCAGCGGTTGTTGAGAACGCACGCAGCGAAATCTGGGTAGAGCAACGCGGTGCAGTGAGTGACTTTCGGCCCTGTTGTCTGCTTGACCACACATGTGCACAAAAATGCGCTAAGGGTGCATCATGACAGCGCTGCTGTGATGCGCTTCCACTGCTCACGAGATCATTGCATCTCGTGCATACCGCCGTATTACTGCTGATCTCTCGTTAGGTACTCGGACAGCGCACTGATGAACTTCTCTGCCCCACTAGGTGAACGTAGAGTGCCTGTCCTGAGACCTAGTGCGTGTATCAGATCCTCAGAGAGGGATTCCCATACCATTTCACACGCCCCGTCGGCTGTTGGGGCCTCACCAACTCCGAGGACGCGAGAGAACGTAGTCTTTGAGAGCCGCCCGTCTGCCCCTCCCCTGGGTCGCTCTCGTAACGTAAGTGTCGCCGTGTAGTCGCCATTTCGGAGCGCGTGTGGGCTTCCCTTGGCCTCCCCACTGTAGAGCAAGTGCGGTGTCCGTCTGCGCTGGGGCCTTCGTGTAGTGGACTTGGACGAGGATACAGTAATCTCTACGTACAGCCCCGCCGCTTCGCCCCTTCCGCTGCCGTGGACGCTACCGGCGCGCCGATCGCAGCTCTGCACGCTTCTTGGTAACTCCACCACCTCCCAGCCACAGCAACTCGTGAATAATGTCGTACATAACGCCAGAGGAGTGTCGACGGCCGGGAGGGATGCTGATCGGCTGCTCAAAAACGCATGGATCATTTTTTTCGGGTCCTTACCTTCGCTCATCAGCGCCCGCGTAGCTACTAGAGCAGCACATCGCAAAACTTCCAGCGCCACAACAGCACCATCGCTAGACAATGCCGCCCATGGCTCTCGCAATAGTTCAACAGCGGCCTGATCCACAGTCGGTCCCTTGATGCTACTGTGAGGGGCTTGCGAGGTCCGCGGGTGAAACATGAATTGAATGCCAAAAAGCCCACTGAGCATCACCCGCACGTCACCCGGAGTTCCTGACACTTGCGTGAGTGCCAGTGACGCTGTTGATAGAAGATCATCCAGCAGTGCGTTGCTGTGAGACGCAGATGGGACTTTTATTTGAGCCTCGGTACTAGGTGACGTGGGAAGAACAGGTTTCCCAACAGGGTCATTCGACGACGGCGCAGGTGTCTCATTTGTGGTAGTGGAAAGATCGTCGCGGAGTTTGACCCGCTTGGCAACCCGCCGTGGTCGTGGGGTTGCTCCAGTCCTCACAGCAGAATTATCAGCTGGCCCATTGAGCCTGCTGTCCTCTGGCTGAGGTACGGAACAGTCGGCAGTGTCCGTCACCATCGTGCCCCCATCCGGCAATGTGAACACCGGCATCGGTCGACGGGCTCGCTTGATCACCGGCATAGCCGCCGCCTCGTTCACAAGAGGGTTTAGACGAACAGGAACTCCCGCCACCAGCCAGCAGTAGAGAGAAGCGAGGCATGCCCTGGCGGCCTGTAGTTTTGTATCACGCTGACACGCGATCATGAACGAACCACCGTTGTTGGAAGAAGAGCTATTGCGGGCTTCCATTTGGGAACTACAGTTACGCTCCACGCCGAGGGTGTCTGCATCGAGGGAAAGTGACGCTATCCACGCTTGCGAGCGTCCCTTGCCAGGTGAGCCGATTTGACCCAGCTCTCTTAGCACCATACGGGCATGAATGTCCTGCACTTGCGGCAGATGATGGTGGATTGCCACAGATAGAGCGCTCACACCTTGCGAAGGCAAGTGGGGCCGCATGACCTCCACTACCTCCGCTTGTGCCAACACCTGCTCAAGGTGCACCGCCTTCCCTACGACAAGTGGCAAGGGCCCGCGATAGGCAGACGACTGAAGCAAAAGAAACTTCGAGAGACGCGGCACTTCCTGCCATGTACAGGGCAGATGAGCCACATCGATGGTGCCGCCGCCAGCGGAACGCTCACCACGCAGGTACAGGCGCCCCAGTATGTCCTCGAAGCAGAAAAACACCGACTCAAGCATGTGGCGCTTAGCTACCGCCAGACACAAGTCCTTGTGTGTCTGTTGTAGAAGCCCCTCGCTACGGATCGAGTGTGCCGCTGCGGCTTCTACAGTGCTCCGTGATGAGCGAGGGACCGTAGTAGTGGTCGCCACCACTGCTGGGGTGGTTGCGGGGGCGAGAGATTCGTGTGTACCCACAAGAGAACGTAGCTGCGGGAGAATGCACACTAGCGCCTCCAGGCGATTTGCTCCATTACTGGATACCAAACGGTGCTGGCTCTGATCCGCGGACGTGTTAGTGTCTCTTTCGTCCTGCTCCGCAGAGGAGCCCGTAATAAGGATATCTGCTACTGTGCTGCCACTGTCCCCCACACTATCGCGGAGAATGCACCTGATATTTGTGCGCTCGCCCCTCCGCCTGCCTGTCGCGGAAAGTGCATTAGATAGTCGCCCCAGTAGCTCCGCGATTTCCCTTATGATGCCTGCTGGTACACTCAGTACCTGCAGACTGTCTTTTATGGCCGTTTCGCAAAGCTGCGCTTTCAACGACATCTCCTGGCCGACTGCTTTCGGAGAACAGGACGCCAGGGGTACACTGAAGGTAGGTGTCACAGGGAGCAGAAGTTTGCTTGGGCTGTCGCATGAATCTGTGAGAAACACTACGATGCCTTTGAAACAGTGTTCGAGGACAGCACGGTGAGCACTTTTCGCGTGTGAAGCCATAATGATGCCCGGGATGGCATAAGTCGTCAGGGACTCCCACGGCGGGCAGGATACACCTTGCTCAGGTGTTTTTGTGGTAATGCCACCCTTGCTCGATTCTAGCGCACCATCTGATGGGGAATCGACAACTCCGACGGAAACGGCATTGCAGTCATCAACCTCCTCCTCCAACCGTTTGTTCAGCACTCCTGTTGCACGCACTAACGCGGCGTGGAATTCTTGTACGAATCGTGCTCCAGGGGGGAGAACACAACGGTAGACCTCCTGCATATCGCAGCCGGAGGAAGCGTACTCGGCATTGGCAATGTCCACTCGCCTATCTGTCGCGGAGAAGACCACTTCAAAGGCCGAGTGGCTCTCTGCGAAAGGTTGCCGTTCGTGCCCAACAGACACCGTCGTCGTGGCACTACTAGATGCTGCACTGTGGGCCAGTGTGGATGATGGTATTTCGTTGAAGTGATACGTGAATCCTGGCCACGCCCCTCGTAGAGCCGCCAGCGCCGTTTTCGTCAGGGGTAAATGCTCAAAAAAGGAGCACGGTGGAAAAGTGGCCAGGGGCCACTGTGATGGCTGGCGGCAATGATGTTGCACCAATGCAAGCAGCTGACGGACAAGGTGGTCCTGCTCTAGAAAGTTATTGTGGCGTATCCTGACGTAGGCAGCACACAACGGCATTTCGACCCGCAGTCCCCGAACGTAGGAAGGGGGAATCATTAGCTTGCTGCTGTTGGAGCTCCGCATCATCGCTCGAAGCAGGCGCACAGCAGTACGCAGCGGTTTGGTACTTGGCATGACTGTGACCGGAGTGAACACGACACAATGTTTTCTACGCGAGACGAAGCGACAGAAGCGACTGAGACCGATGTAACTATCCATGTTGTTAAAGTGGAACAGTGCTTTCCCGGAGTTGTCATAGCAGAACAATTGCTTGCTCTGGGCGTCCAACGTGCATTGGACGACACCACAGTTACGGAGCGTCTGCTCCACGTCGAGTACGTCGACAACGACCCCTACCACATTCCCTGTCTCTGCCAGGCTCTCGACGGCGGCGGCTCCAGAGGCTTCGTCATGCCTTGCGGCGTTGAACGTGGGGGTAGAAAGCGTGCCCTTCGCTGGGTCGGTCAGTGGCGTCGCTGACTTGGCCGCAGAAGCTGCTGACTCCTCAATGACTCCTCCAGGCATTAGCGACAAGATAGCCTCCTGTGTTGCTGAAAAGGAACGCCCACACGCCAGCACTGCACCGGTGTCATCTGAAAGCGCGAGCGCAGCAGAAACAGAGAAGGCTGGGTCGGCAGTTGCTCTCGATGCAGGTGCCCTTCGCAAGCGCGGCAGTTGTACCAGCGGTAGTGCAGCAGTGCCAAGCTCATGTTCAAGGTGTCTGGCCAGTCGCGCGATGGGGGACTCCGCTTCCGGTCCTATAACCGTCGCCCCATGGGCCTCGGGAACAAGCGATGGGAAGTTGCTGACATTTCCTTGGACATCTCTGGTTAGTTTCGCTGACAGAAATGTGCTTAATTGCTGCCTGCCGATCCAATGCACGTACGATACCGCAGGAGGGGCAGGAGAGAGGGGCCCAGACGATGCCTGGGCCACTGCCGACAGAATTGACGGATGAGCATCCTGCACACAGTCTGACACACGGAGGAGAGCCGCCGGCGATACAGTGCCCGACCCCGATGACGCCTCCAGCTGTCCAGACTCCTCCATGGACTGTAGTGTCTCTAGAACGACACGTGGAAAGGTGTCATGCTCGGCATACACAATACTGTTCAATGTGCTGATTGGCACGATGGGCCTACACACGCGTATCACAGGTGTTTCTTCGGCCTCTAACGGGACGACACGTGCCGTCGCGCTGTGCACATGACATTGAACTGCCATAGCCTCGCCACCGCCCTTGTATGAAACAAACTGCACCCCCGAGAGACGGGCAGTATTGCGCGAGCTCGATGCAAAGGCCACTTCAGAAACGCAGAGCTCGAGCTCCCGCATGTACTCCTCGACAAAACCCTGCCGAAGAGTGACGACGTACTCCGCCAGTGAGGCGCATGTAGCGTCGAGAGCCGACACAACATCAGCCCCAACCCCACAGCCATCACGCAGCAGTGTCTCCGATCCGCTAACGGTCCAAGGATCGGTTAAATATACATAACAGCGGAACGCACTTGAACCCGCAGACACATGGGCAGCACCAGACTCTAGCGAATGGACATTACTGTCGTCTATTTGGGTGAGGGAGAAGCGCAGGCTAAGGTCCAGCTCGCTGCATACCTCGAGCAACGTTGCGTGTCGCGTGCGAAGGTGGAACCGCAAAAATGAAACAGGACTCATGTCCGTTCCATCCGCGCGTGCAGCTCGCTCGATACTGTCCGCGACCACCAGTGCTTGGTGCTGAACCTCCTGGACAACCGCATTGGCCACCATCCCATGAACATTACTAGCAACGGTAACCCTCACCGCATCGACGAGTGTCACAGTCAGCGATCCCTCTAGCCATGGCCGCTTTAACGGACTCACATCCACACTCGATCCGTATGCCCCGTAGAATCGTGAGAATCGAGCAAAGTCGCCGACATGCATGCTAGTTGCCGCGGAACAGTCACACTCTTGCACGGCCGGCCCGCCATCTGTCAAGCACCTGGATGTCGACAGCAACGCTTTCCCGGCCATAAATGTACCATGGTCGTGACACGTCGCTTTACGAAACGCCCTGCGCATCGTGGCTCCACTGGAAGTCTCCCTTTAAAGAAAAAAAAATATTGCAGCTCGTCCCTGGGAAACACGAAGGGTACAGAGGGGGGTGGGAGGGGAGGGAGAGAACAGGTAAACTCCTCTCTGCCCGCGACCGTGAAAAGGCACACTACGCACCGGACAGGTCCCTGCAACCTTTAAAAGTGAATTATTGTAAAAGAAGAATCGATGTGTGGGCAAAACATAAAGGAAACAACCATAGAGGGGATGTGAAGGACGGGGGAAGTGGCAAACATGGGGTAAACTGTGCAAGAATGAGCAGCCCAGGAACTGAGACATCATCCCAACGAAGTAGACCTCCATTTTCTTTATTGTAAGACTGAACCGGCCCACGAAGGATAACACGGTTTTTCAAACGCAAAATTTAAAGAGGGTCCTGTCAGTCACGATCACATACACTATCGCTATTCATTCATTCGAGGAGGTCACTTTTTGCTCATAAGGAAATTAGCTTATGATTGTTTTGTTTATGAGTATATTGGGGGGGGTAGTGTACTTATACAAGAGGAAATGGACTTTTCGTAGTATGGTGGGTTGCTTTTTTTTTTGCTGCGTGTATGTAGACACTAGCGACGTCCTCAATTGCGCTCTCTGTAAGGCAGGGTAATTTACATAGTGTACGAAGGCATGCGAAAAGGGAAAAAACAGCATGGCCGAGGTAGTAGTACTCGCGAGTGGTGAAACGGCTAGGGTACGCGCTAATACGCATAGGAGTATTCTGTCGTGAAATATGAGGTTCCACACAATGTGCCAGCAGACGGGAGCGTACACCTTGTCGTACTTTCGTGCGTAGAGTAGCGCCTAAACAACGACACTGCTGTGGTCGCCCCGTTCAGTTTTCAGCGGGCTGGGAGAGCAGCAGGTGCTCGCAATCGTACATGTCGCGCATCTCGAGTCGCGCCAGAATGCCGGTCTTGTCCTGCTCCTCAGCCGATTTCCAATCTGCTGATGCAGCGCTGAAGTTGCCCATTTCCTTGTACGCGATGGAGCGCCCCACCAGCGCGTTCATGTTCTCTGGCCACGTCCGCAGCACCACCGAGTAGTCCGCAACAGCACCGGCATGGTTGCCGAGCTGCTGGCACAGCTTCGCCCGTTCGTGGTGGAGGTGACCAAGAAGCTCAACGCTGTCCTGCGTGCCAGCGTTGCGGTCCCGCTCCGCGCGGATGCCCTTGGATAGCCATTCAACCGCACTGACCTGCTTGTCGAGGGCAGCCTGCGTCACGCCCATGGAATAGCAGAAGGCCCCCGTGTCCTCTAGCACTGGCGACACCGCCCTGGCAGCCTCGAACTGCTCAAACGCGGCGCTGTAGTTCCCCTGGAGGAAGCGTGTTTGTGCAATCACATAAAATGCCTCCATTTTCAACGAGGCGATGAACGAGCCGCCATCGTCACCGTCCACCTTGCGCAGGAACTTTAGAATCCTTTCCGCTGCGGCGATGGCCCCATCATAGTCCTCCAGTGCAAAAAGACTGCGTGCTCTGTTGAGGTAAATTGCCGCCTCGTCGGCACCCATTGCTTCTCCACTGAAGCAGACAGATTCACTTGGCTGCTGCGGTGAGCCATCCTCCGCTGCTGCCGCGGCGGCCGCCGCGTGCGGGGGGTCACCAGCCTGGGCGACTGCCTCCTCCGAGTGCCGCGAGGCCTCGACAGAACCGTTGTAGTCACCGAGCAGTCGGAGAATGACAGACTTGCAGTGGTGCAAAAGGAAGTCCCCCGGGTGTCCTTCGGTGGACAGGCGCGAGAGTACCGCCTTCGCACCGCGCGAGTCACCGCAGCAGACAAGCATGGCGGCGGTGTAGAGCCGCGTGGTGGCACTCTCCGACGGCGGCGGAAGTCCGCTCTCGTGGGCAATTCCCTCCACGTGTGCATTGACGCTTTGACAGATCCGGAGGCCGTTTCTCGGCATGTTGAGATGTGCGCAGCACAGGCTCCCACACATGACGAGCAGCAACGGGTCAAACCTGCCCTCGATGCTCATGACCGCCTGGGGCAGCTGCCCTGGTGCACTCTGGCCATTCGGGGACGCCATCTGCGCGGACATGTTCTGCATGCTTGTGAGGGTGCTGTGCGAGTCTGTGCTTCCGCGGTGCCGCCCACGTTCCTCCAACAAGGCAGCGGCGTGGTTGCAGCTCTCGAGGAGTTTTATAAAGACCGGATTGGCTAGAGTGCCCGTGTAGCTTGATAAGGCAGGAAAATATTCCCCGCGGAGGTGCTGCATGACGGCAAGGAACGCACCGGAGAGGTATTCAGGTGTTCCCTCCCCTTCCTCTAAAGGTGACGACGCGGCCGCGGCGACAGCGTCACGGTAGGAAAGCTCGGCTGCGGCGTAATCGCCCACGCGGGCCTGACATAAGGCGAGCATAAAAAGGCTACGAGGACTCGACTCTAGATCCACACACGCACGGACGGCCCGCGTTGCGACCTCGACGAGATCGAGAAGAAAACAGGCACAGGCGTAGTAAAACTGCAGCTGCGGGTTCCGCGGATCACGGAGAACAGACTGTTCCAGGAGCGAGGTCGCCTCCTGCACGCGGCCCAGCTTCAAGAAGCACAAGGCGCCGCGCAGGCGGCAGTCGCTGTGGTTGTGGTCCATTTCAATACCCCGCTGATACTCCACCAGCGCGCCGCGATTGTCCTCCATGCGCTCAAGCACCTGCCCTTTCCTGAACCGCACATCCGGCTCGTCGTCAAATTCCTGGGCCTGTTTGAGTGCCCGTAGAGCCAACGCCGGCTCCCCAAGAATGAGACGACAGTTGGCTAGCTGAAGGAGGCAGCGGTGGCGCAGTTGGTCAGCAAGCTTTATGCTGGCGACATTGGAGAGCTGCTGCTGCGCGGTGACAGAGCCCGCGGTGGCGCGATTGATGCGAGTGCGAGCGGTACTGTGCTTCCGTCCCCCGATGAGGTCCGTGGAGGAGATGTTGGTTGTTGCCGACGGTGTGTCCTGGAAGCTCGAAAAGGCACGCTGCAGATGCTGGACGGCAACAGTGATCTTATCTGTCACGTCACACCCACTGCATTGCAGCGCTGACGCCTCCCTCAAGTATAACATGGCGGCCTCGTAGGGCCACACGCCGTTGTCGCCCTCCAGCTCCGCTGCCCGTAGGAAGTGCCGCAGTGCATTCTCCGTCGCAGCTGCAGCTGCCTCCGCTAGCATGGAAACCTCCTCACTTCCTGCCTGGGAGCCATCCTCACTTTCGGTGGCGTACTGGTTCGCCAGCCGCGAAAAGAGGGACGCGGTCATGCCATGGTAGCTGGCCAGACGACGGCGCTCCTGCGTCCAAAACGGAGAGGGGCCATCCAATCTCGACACGGAAATTTCCGTGCTACTAATGAGTGCAGAGAGTGCGTCAGTGGCACCACAGATATTCCCGCAGTTGCTGTGTAGCTGCGCACGCAGGAGGAGAAGCTGTGGGGTGTCGAGTCGCGCAGCTGCCAAGCGATCGACCAGTGCATCCACGTGGTCGACAGTTTCCCGACTACTGTGCTGATTGATCCCTTTTACTGCCTCCACCGCCTCCTTGTAGGCCCGCTCCCTGTCGTCGTCTAGAAGGAAGGCAGCGGGCTGCGGCCCTCGACGCCCCTTCGTCATTCTAAAGCCTTGTCAGTGTAGCAAGGCCTTCCGTGCGTCTTTTGAGTGCGTGCTAGGAAAATGGGAAAGAAAAGTCTCGAGGCGACCCAAGAGGACCTAAGACTCTATACAGCGAAGCTCCGCGGTGTGACGCCGTCTGACCTCGAAAGAATGGAAAGGAGCTACAGTTGTGTATTGCTGCCTATTACACGCACACCGCAAGGAAGAGGAGAGGAGGGATCGGAGAGGGTTGTTGCACGCGCTGGTATTGACTTGCAGAAGCACAGGTCACCAAACGGAAAGTTGTATAGCCGGTGGTGCTTGAAGTCCAGGGACAGCATAAACGCAAAGGTCAGCTACTGCCCTTGCTCATTGATTTCAACATATATACACGTACTTTTATAACAATCGAATATATTCACCTGCACACTGTATAACTGGCTTTCGTTGTTCTGTTCTGAGTATTTATGTGAAGATAATGGGTAGAAGGTTGCTCTCCATAGGTAGAGAGCTATCACCGCTGCGATGTACCTGTTTCAGGGGACGACGGCGATGCACCTACTGTGCTTGACAGAAGCGTCTAGTCAAAGTGGTGGCTACGCAGCTCGGCACGACGGATGCCAAGGATCGTTTTATCCGGTGCATTGGTAGGGAGGAAGCGCTCCATACACTGCGCGGCCCGGAGGAACTCCTGCTTCACCAGTTGGAACTTGGCTGGGTGCAGGTGACGACCCAAGTTCAGCCCACCGATGCCAATGTCCTCATATGGGTCCTCAATGCCTAGATGGTAGCTGAAGGTGCCCTTCTTCTGCTGGGGAAAATCCCAATTAAGGTCGGAGCGCAGACTCGGCCGATTGCGGTTCAGGCTGACAATCTCCTTCTCGTAATTGAAGTGGTGTGCGTAGTAGATGAAAAAGCCGTGCATCAGACGGCCCAGCTCCGCCTCGTCGCAGTCACGTAACGGGGAGAAGTCGGGAAAACGGGGCAGGTGAGCGGGGTGCGGGATGGACCACGGGTCGATCCACTTCACCTGCTGGGAGACCAGCATGTAGTACAGGAACATGATCGTGACCGCGTAGGAAGTGAGCATCGCCGCTGTTCCCTGTCCTACGCCAGTCGCTTTGCCCCATGCCTTCGCCGCCATAGCCGCGTGGCGTGCCGCCGGTGGCCCGGAGTGGAGGTAGTGGCGAATGAGGTAGCTGTTCTTGACGCCGTAGCCGACAAACGAGATATCCCACTTGTACATGAACATATCAGGGACGAAGCGGGGATCGAGCACGTCGCGGGTGTAGTCCTCGCGCATGCCACGTGTCATGATACGTCCGTCCGGAAAGAAGCCGATCGCCTCGATCATCTGCTCTACCGAAGCACACTGGATAGCTACGCGGCACCCGTAGGTGGTCCGCTCTACCCAGATTCCCTCCACATTCTCTCGGCCCATCTTGTCCGCAATGTACTCCACGTCCGAGTCATCGAGGGACTTGTTACGGATATCCAGCACGGCAGTCCGCGCCTTGCGGTCCTCCTCGACGCTCAGCGGTGTGTAGCGTGACCGTGCCACCTTCTCGTCGTTGGCGAAGCGCAACTTCACCACTGGTGTACGTGCCTCAGTGAGTCCAAGCAGGTGCGGCCGTAGATAGTGAGGCATGTACCGCTTCATCACCGTCCACAACTTGTCCGTGCGCTTTGCTTGGATCTCGTGGCTTGGGTACGGATCGTCGAACATGCAGGCCAGGTCGAGATCACTACCCCACTCCATCTGCCCGTGCGTCACCATCGATCCACAGCAGTACACCTTCGCGTCAGGTGTCCATTTGTCCGCCAGCCCCTGTAGCTGCATCTGCGCCTGGATAGCAGTGCGAAACATGTGCTCTGGCCCAACACGTTTGTTATTTTCTGTCAGAATGGCCCGCCCCCAGGTACGGTAATGGTCGGTGGATGGGTTGAACTGCGTCGTCATCGGCGTCGACTTACCCCCATGTGCCGCTGACATGAGAGGGTGCATCGTGGACTGCGCCCGCGACATTGGGAGTCGACACACTGCAGCCGAACCGCCGAAACGGCGGTAGGCGAACGCCCTTCCCGCTGAACCAACACGCGTTCGCGTGTGGTGGGTGGAATGGGCCCCTAGCCGCCCTCGTGACAGCATCACTAAATGTCAAAAATATGTAACAAAATGGAGGTCTCTGCCTCTGGCAAGTAGATGAGGACACCCACAATGGATGGGAGACTAGCAAAGATGCGTCGCCGTTCCTAAAAAAAAAAACAGATCAGATAGAGATATAGTAGGAGAGGAACGGATATGTGGTCGAGGCAAGAATGGTTTTTAAGTGGTACTATGCGCGCTAGTGGAGTCGTGCCATCCATGGCTGCGACACCAGTAAAAGAAACGCGTATCGAGTTCACTGCTGCGCAGGAACTGACGAGTCGAATATTATGGTTATTTTTTGATGAGTACTACGCATCCCCTCACCCCCAAGGCGTTCCATGTGTTCCATGGAGGAGGGATGACTGCCAGCTGGGACAGGTTTATCCGTCCTCTTTGCCGTCGCACAGGCGTGGGTAGGGGCACGTGGACCTTGCATGCACGCCATCGCGGCCTCTCCGCCACGTGAGGCTCACACGATGGGACCGCGTAAGGGTTGGCAGGCGATCACATAGCGTGTCAGTGCGTCGTTCCGCGATGGAGTGCGTCCATCCGTAGCGGCACTCTCCCGTCATCACCACCAAGGAGCGGGGTGGGAGGTAGACGCCATACGGTGGTGCTACCAAACCACCAACATCCTTGTCCTCGGTGCCAAGCATCGGGGTGAACTCCATGACCGTGTGTGACCCCAAGGAGACGATGAAGACAGCGTCACCAAACGGGCTGTGGGCATCCACATGAGCGGCGATGCCGCAAGCACTTGTCCCGCTATATTCATAGTCATTGACAGTCAGCTGGTCGCATGCTCCGTCATCTGCGCAGCCTGGATAGGGCCCCGACACGTGCACGGTAGGGTCGTTATTCCGCAGCCTCTCAACCATCCAGTTGTAGAACGCCGGGTGAGGGTTCACGTCACAGCCCACCTCTCCAAGCGTGTTCAGACCGTAGATGAAACGGCGGTTAAAATGAGCAACCCGTCGCCGCGCGAGATACTGCCAGTGAATGCGGTCGCCCCTGTCGCGAAGCTCGTCCATGACTGCGTCATGCTCCCCTTGCGACAAGAAATCAAGTACGCAGAACAAGCCCGGAATCTCCTCAATGGGTGTGCAGATACACGTGCGCGGTGACCCACAGGCGTCCGCTGGGGCGATTGTTCGCCGCGAGTTATCCTGCGACTCCAGCAGATGTTGAATTCCCAGAACAGGTCGCTGTAAATGCGTAGCAACTAGCGGGAGTAGTACATCGACTAAGCACGGAAGCAGTAGCAGGTACCCCGGCCCATCGTTCTGAGATGAGCCTGCCTTGTGTACACGTGCTGTGCGGGGAACGGGCAAGACATAGAGGATTGATAGATACCTGCCGTAACGTGTGACAGCATCATTGGTGCCTCTAGTCCCCGCCCCCTCATTGACAGAGGAACAAAGCGAGGCCCCTGCTGTTCCCCCTGATGCGTTCCCCACAGCGGCCATAGAAGTGCGCGCAACATCACGCTCAAAAGACAGCACCCTTTCACGCCAATGGGAAGCGTGCACAGTAGCGCATGGCGATGGTAACACTGCTGCTACAGGGGGAACGCTGTCATCCACATGAGCAACAGGGGAAGAGGAGTAAGGATACCGGGCAATCATAAAGGGAAGCGTGGAGCCGTAGAAGCACTGCGGGCCCAGTGCGCCATCATCACTCATGATGACCGCATCGTCAATGAGATGCCGCCTAACGTCGAACGGGGTACACCCGGCCAAAACCCCTCCGTTCAAAACGACAAAACCAGTGGCTACATCGTCACCGCTGCCAGTCACGTCTGAGAGGCCCGTGGCCGGCAGGAAGGCGTCAAACCGCTCAAGCCAGTTGCAGCACTTTGCCCGAAGCTTGTTCAGTTTTTTGGTAGGCAATCCGAGCAAGTCTGACGACATTATAGGGGTCGCCAGTCTCACTCACACAGCTAGTCTGGGACAATCGAAAGGGAACTGCGCGCCTTTCTCTGAGGGGAGTTTTATTATTATTATTTTTTACAACACTAACTCCGAGCAGCGGGAAATTATTACTCGAAGCAAAGTAGTGCCGTCCTCTGTGCTAGCGAATGGGAGGAGCAATGCAAAGTGAATCATCAAGTACGCATCTTATACAGTTAAAAATGGTTT
>AUXJ01004162.1:0-10002 GCA_000482205.1 Herpetomonas muscarum
TGTACGTGTGTGTGTACGTGTGTGTGTGTGTGTGTGAGGACAACTTTTTTACTACCGTATGGAAATCAAAAATAAACAAAAAGAAGAAAGAAAAAGAGGAAGCAAGAGGGAAAGAAAGACAAAAAAAAAAATCGTACAGAGGGAGTTGTGTGTACTTGCGTGGGTTTGTTTGTTTGTTTGTTTGTGCTAACGATAACTAGATTTGACAGTTGTGACTACGAACAAGATGCTGATAATTTAAAAAAAAAGACAAGATGATGGGGCTGAGCTGCTCTATCACTACGTGTAGGTGGCCTCGGTACCTGTATACTGGCGACGCTAAGTCTTTGTTGGTGTCGTCGTTGTCCGTATGGATTGGTTTGGGGGGGTGGGGGAGTTGTCGAGTTATAGTAAGAGAAACAAAAAAAGGGGGAGAAGAGAGGGGGAAATTAGTCCAGAGGTGCGTCAAATATGTGTTAAAGAGGAAAAAAATACGACCGTAGTCATGACTCCTTCCTCCAAGCGGGCGCGTCGACTGCTCCGGAGTCGGTTTTAACTATGGATACGCCTTCTCAACTCCTATATCATTGCTTCGTCATATTCGAATATATATATATATATTTGTATGTATGTGGGTGGAAGTGGGGAGGGAGGGGAGGAGGAGGGGGGAGGAATGCTATTAGTGCTGCATCGTCCGCGCATAGGCCAAGGTAACGTCATGGTGCCGCTGCATCCTGCGCAAACCCGCCTCCCGCCCTGCGACAGCGGATCGCAGGGCGTCGAGGAGCACCGCCGCCTGCGTCGCGGTTCGGCTCATGTCCGCTGCGGCGGCCTTTGCGTCCGCCTCCGCCGCGCCCAGCGAGGCGAGCGCCGCGCGGCCGGCTCTGATGCTGTCGAGGTGGCGGCGCTGCTCCTCAATACGCCGCAGCCGCCGCTCCAGCCTGACGTGCTCTGACCGCAGACGGGCCAGCGGGGCATCGCGTGGCCGCCCCACCACTGCCTCCTGAACAGCAGCAGCGGATGATTCGGGCGGCACGAGCCCCGCACCCGTCTGGGGAAATTGCTCCTGTTGTGTATTGTGTTCGGGGTCCGAGGAGCCGGCGGGGGCCCCCCCCTGCCCTCGCCCCGGCCCGTGACCCTCCAGCGCCCTGCGCGCTGCCGCCAGCTCCCGCAAAAGGAGACGCCGCTGCCGCAGTGCCGACTGCAGCTGCGCGACTGTCGCCCGGTGGGCGGCTGCCCGCCCCGCAGCAGCGGCCACAGCATCCGCATCCGCAGCGCAAGCACCAGGTGCTGTGACCGACATTGGCAGCTGCGCGGCGGCGGCGCCGTCCTTGTCGACGGCCGCGAGTTGCGCGAGTAGGGCTCGCCGCCGCTCCTCGAGGACGCGCCGCTGCTGCTCCACGGCGGAGCGGGTCGTCTCCCACCGCGCCCGCTCCTGCATCAGGCGGTTGTGCTCAGCCCGCAGCGCGACGAGCTCCTCCCGCCGCCCCTCCCCGCGCCGCACCGCATCGGCGACGGAGGTGGAGAGGTTGTCTTGCGCAGCATGCAGCGCCTCCGCCGCGGCCTGCAGCCTCGAGGCCATCGCCTCGGCCGGGGCGCGCAGCAGCAGCACCTCGCTCTCAAGCTCCGCCCGCTCCCGCTCGAGTGCCCTCCGCTCGTGGAGGAAGACGGCCTCCTCTCTTTCATCATCGCCATCATCGTCGTCGTCGTCGTCGTCGTCGTCGCTGTGGTGGCTCTTGTTGCTGCTGCTGGCGGCCACGGTGCGCCCAGCGGTGCCTGTCCCTGTAGCCCGTACACGTCCAGGCGCATCAGCGCGCGCATCCGCATCGCTGCCGCTCCCCACCCCACTGCTGCTGCCATCGCTGCTGGTACCTCGGGTGCTGCCGTCGCCGTGACTGGAACTGCTGCCTGTGCGGCCCTCATTGTTGCTGGCACGAGCCGACCTCTCCGAACGCCGCGCCACTGCGGCGCCACCCATAGCGCCCAAAATGCTCTTTTTCCGCCCCGCGCGCCGTCGCCGCGGCCGGGACGTGGCGGTGCTGTGGGTGTATCCCCCGTCAATGGAGGTGTTCCATGCGCTCGTCGCGGTGCTCTGTTGCAAGGACATTGTCGGCGTGGAGACGGAGGTGAATGTGGCCTGCCCCGCCGCACTATCCTCCTCGCCATGCCCCATCGCCAGCGGCGGGGAGGACGACCGGTCCGCCCCGCCGCCGCCGGCCCCCGCCCGAACACCGTCAGACAGCGAGAAGGGCGGCGGCGGCGGCTGTGGAGCGGCAACGCGGGTGATAGGGGGGGGAAGCGGTGGTGCGCGACGTGGCGGTGTCGACGACGCTGGGCGGCGAAATGCCCATCTCTGTCGTCAGCGGCGAGACGACGGGGAGGGAGGTGGACGAGAGGAGGGTCCCTGTGCTGAGCGTGGAGGGCGGCGCCAGGCGCGGGGAGTGATTGACGGTGCCAGCAGAGCGGGACAGCAGCGACGACGAGGCGCCGGCCGTGGGCGGGGCGCGTGGTGTCTCCGACATCCGCTGTGTGGCCTCCCCTTCTTCCGGGGGCGATGGGTCGCCAGACTGTGTGGTTGTACCCAACGTGGCACCTCTCACGGCTTCTCGTGCATCCCACCTTTAGAGACTGTCTCCGACTCCCTTTATGTGTTTATTTTTCTTGTGAAGAGGTGGAGACTCGTATATGTATATATTGTGTATCAACGACAGTGGTACCTGCAATGCGTGCCGTGATTTAAAAAAAAATGCTCTTTCACAGAGAGAGAGAGAGAGACTAGGGGAAAAAAGAAAATACACAACTGCAGCTAATATTCCTTTCGTTTTGCTGTTGTCCTGTGTGTTGATGTGCTTTTATGCGGGTGGGGAAGAAGGAGGGGGGGGAATTGTGCACGTGGAGGGAGCGGGAATGCAGTGCGTGGACAGCACTAGTCTAATGGGTGGCAAAGCGCGAGAGGAGGAGGGGGTAACATTTGCATTACCGTTTCCCTTTGTGTGCTATCGCGTGTCGTTAATATCATTTTTTTCTCTTTTCTTCTCTTTTTTGTTGCTTGGGGCCGAAGAACAAGATCAACCCTCTACACACACGATGGTGCACACACACACACACACGTCAAAAGCGGCGCAACATATGCTGCAGCACCGGACTGCATTGAACGAAGAGGCACTACTGCTCTTCACACCCCCTCTGCGTGTGTGTGTATATTCCTTCCCCTTTAAATATTATATATCCTTTTTTGTCTGCTTATCAAGCTGCAATGCCTGTCAGGTATACTGAATGGATAGGGATTATTTATTAATCATATATGTATTAGGTGCGCGGGTAATATGTTTTATTTAAACGAATGTGTGTACGACCGACAATAGGAAGAAAAAGGGGGAGGAAGAAGGAAAGGGGGGGAAAGGCAGGGTTGATGCGAAACACCGCTGGTAGACGGATATAGCACCCACACCTTCTTCCTCAAACCTTCTTTTTTGATATTCCCCTTCTTCATCTCCTCGTCCCTTCCCTCCCCTCCACCTTTTTTACTTACGATTGGGCGGCGCCGCCGCGGGTCATGAGGTGCTGCTTCGTGTACTCGTACATGGCAATGGCGCCCGTCACGTGGACGTTCAGCGAGCGGATAAGTCCATACTGCGGGATCTCAACGCACACATCAAGCATCGGAATGAGCGGCGCGGCGATGCCCTGCCCCTCCGATCCGAGGACGACCACCGCCTTCTCGGGGAACTGGTAGGAGGCCATCGACACGCTGCTGGCTGTCTGCTCGACGCCGCAGATGGTGTAGCCCTCCTGCCTCTTCTCGCTGAGGTACGCGGGCAGGTCGCGCGGGGCCACCTCCGTCCACGGGATCCACAGCTCCGCGCTGCGCGCCGTCGCGATAAAGTGCGGGTGCTCAAAGACGCGCCGCTCCGGGATGACAATCTGCTCGACGGTGAAGATCTCCCCGCAGCGGCAGAGGCCGGCGATGTTGACGGGGTTCAGCAGCAGCGAGCCGACGATGATGAGGCTCTGGCGGCGGCCGCTCTCGCCGTAGAGGGCGCGGGGGTGCAGCTCGTTGAACACCTCGCTCCCCCACCACGGCGTGATCTTCTTCTGGATGTTGTCCGCGGCGTCGACGACGGCGGCAGCACCGCCGTTCACCACCTGCGGGTCCGTCGTGAGCAGCTCCGTCGCCTCCGCGGTAAAATCCACGAAACTGTCGGCGCGACGGGTGGAGTGGGGAATGTACGGGGCATCGACGAACACCGACAGCGTCGCCGTCGCGTTCTGGACCGTCGCAAGTGAACCGGAGGAACTCCTGTGGGAGCCGATGAGGCGGGCGCGGAGCCGCTCCACAGGGTACATGGCGCCGATCAGGCAGCACGTCTCCGTCTCGACAAAACGCATCCGCTCAAACGCCGCGGCAGGGATGCTCTCGCGCAGAACCGTGTTCGACTCCTTCCGCATGACGCAGAGCAGGCTGCGCGGCGTCGCGGCAGCGTCAACGTCGTAGAATAGGGAGGCCTCGTACTTATCGCGCAGCTTCACGTGCTCGGGGGCCTCCGAGACATACTTGAAGATGGCCGCGGTGCCGGGGGGGAGCGGCTTGCCGCGGGCCAGACGGGCCGTGCAGATCCTGTAGAGCCCGACGTGGCTGATGATGCGGAGGAGGTGCTGGTTGGAGGTGCTCTGCTGCAGGATCGCGGCGAAGAGGCGCTCAAACATATCTGCCCGTTCCTCCGCCGAGAAGGACGGCGACGATGACGACGACGGCGGGTGGTTATCGGCGTCGGCACCAAGCGTCTCCTGGTGCAGCAGGGCGTGGCACGAGACGAGAATGTACGTGCCGCACACCTGCGCGCGGAGGTTGAAGTCCGACAGGGCGTCAGCGAGGTGCGTGTAAAGAGAGGGCTGCCGCTCCATCAGCTTGATCGCGAAGAGTTCAATAAAGCGGCGCACGCTGCCGAGGTTGTTCACCGGCACGCACAGCCGCATGAGGGCGTCGAAGAGGGGCGCGACGGACGCGAGGGACCGCGGCAGGAAGGGCAGCATGCACGTCAGGAGCTGCCACAGGCGCACGCGGGTGCGGTGGGTGCGGGAGTTGGGCATGCACGGCTCGTGGGTGACGACCGGGTTGTCGGCGTTCATCCGTAGCAGCTCCAGGCACAGCGGCTGCACCGTCGCCTCGCCGCCGGAGGCCTCCCAGTCGATGGCGCAGCGGCGCAGGATCACCGAGATGGCCAGCGCGCGGCCGACGGTGGCCATGCGGACCGTTGGGGGGTAGAGAACGCGCAGAGCGTCCGGCCACGTCGCGAGCAGCGGCTCCGTCGCCGCCATCGCCGACTCATTCTCCTCCTCGTCGCGGTTGGCGTTGAAGAAGACAGCAACCCGTAGCAGCACCTCCTTCAGCACCGGCCAGTTCGCCACCGGGTCGCGCAGCACCAGCAGCGCGGCGGTGACGGCGCAGGCGTACGCGCCGCGGTCCGAGTCGGAGTCGCTGCCCAGCGCCGCGTCCAGGCGCGCAGCCACCCACTCCGGGTCGTGCTCGTAGACGTGCTGCAGCGCGTTGAAGGCGAGGGAGCTCACCCGGGCGTGCTGCTTCGCGCCCACGTCGCTGAGGTGGTCGAACATGGCACCGACCATGCCCGCGCGGTCGAGGTCCGGCTCCGGCGTCGCGACGACCCACGTTAGGATGTCGTACACGCACGCGAGGTTGCTCGTCCAGCACTCGTCGACCTGGTTCATGCCGAACTCTTGCAGGAGGAGGGCGGCGCGGCGCGTGCTGGCGGGGTCGGTGACGCGCTGGCACAGCACGAAGATGGAGTTGTAGACGTAGTGGAAGTGCTCGGCGACGGTGGCGGCGGCCGACTGGCTGGACAGGGAGGAGGCACCAGCCGCCGTGCCCGTGAGCCGCTGCACGAGGGCGCCGGTGAGGGCCGTCAGCCACTCCACCGCTGTCGCGGCCGACACCGACGGCAGCAGACACCCCACCTCCCCCGCCTCCTGCACAAAGGCCTCCCCCCCGGCCACGGCGGAGGCGGCGGGGCGGTAGACGACGCCGGCGAGAATGCTTTGTAGCAGCCGCGAGGCGTCACGGGCGACGACGATGCTGCCATACTGGCACGCGCCGTCGCCGGAGAGCGGCTTGATGTCCGTTTCGAACACCGCCGCGCAGCGCGTGACGACAGCGACGAGGGCGCCAACCGCCTCGGGCGTGCCGATCAGCGCGGCTCCGCGCTCAGCGTCCATCTGCACAGACAACTGGTTCACCACCGTCGCCGCGGCCGCGATCACGTCCCAGTTGGCGGTGTGGAGAAGAACCCACTCGGGCCCGTCCAGCAGCAGCGGCGTCGCCGTCGTCGCCTGGCGCTGCTGCTGCTGCTGCTGCTGCTGCTGCTCCTTCGCCGCCTCCACGACGGCAGCGATGCCAGTCTCGAGGACGAGGCGGCCGCGGGTGTACACAGCAGCCGCAACAGCCGTCAGCTCCTCCATCGAGACGAGGGCCCCGCCGCAGCCGACGGGGCCCTCGTCTCGAGCGGCCTGGCACGTGCCAACGTTGCGGAACACCTCCACCCACGCCGCCATCGCCGTCAGCACGGCGGCGTTGCCGAGGTACGCGCGGCTGCGGATGGAGGCGACTGCAGCCGCGACCTCCCGCACGACCGACTGCACGACCGCCCGGTCCTCCGCCCGGCCCGTGAGCAGCAGCGCGCCCATCAGGAAAAAGTGCTCCTTCACAGCGGCCTCGTCCAGCGCAGCGGTAGCCGAAGGGGCCGCATCGCGGGAAGAGGCGGCCTGCAGCAGATCGCGCGTGCGCTGATGGAGCGTATCAGGCCGAACAAGTTCACGGACGAGCCAGTCAGGACTCAGCGCCGTCGCCGTCGTCGTCGCCGCTGCCGACGCCTCCGACCCGCCGCGGCTCGCGTTCACCTTCGCTGCCAGCTCCTGCGAGACGGACAGCAGCCTCATGTTCAGCAGCTGCACGTCGAGGCACGAGCCGACCGCGCCGCCGGCCCCGTACGTGCCGCAGGCGTCCAGCCGCGCGCCGCCAGACTGGCCGAGCGGGCCGCACATGCACAGCACGCTCCAGAAGGGCCGGCTGTCCCTGAAAACCGCCGGGGCGAGGGCGGCGAGGTGCAGCAGCGCCTCGAAGATAATCGCGGTGACGCGGGCGTCGAGCCAGAGGGCCATGTTCTCCTGCATGGCGTCGCGCATGAGGGCGACGAGGCGGGGCAGCAGGTCGCTCTCGAGCACCATCGCCGTCGTCCACCCCGCGCAGGGGGCGGCCTCTGCCAGAGAAGAAACCGGCGACGACGACGACGATGCTGCTGCTGCGACGGCCTCGTCAAAGAGGTCCTTTGCGACATAGCACAGCAGTCGGATGAGGACGCTGATCGTGAACTTGGCCGGCTTCACGGCGACGGCGCCGAAGAGCAGCTCCATCGCCTCGGCGCGGGCCCGTCCGGAGCGCAGGTGGGCGCGGAAGAGGGCGGCGTAGAAGCGCTCGACAGACTGCGTGATAGGCTCAATCGACGGCATCGCCTTCTCCTCGCTGCCCTCGAACGCGCGCGACTCGAGAAAGGAGGCGGTGATGGGGACGCGGTCGAGGTCCGCGCACAGTCGCGGGTCAGAGGCGCTCTCGAAGCCGTACGTGTAGAGAAACTGCGGGGTGAAGGCCCCGAGGACGCTACTCGGCAGCGTCCACAACCGACGCAGGCCGCACTTTCGCACGCCCAGGTTGGGGTGCAGGATCAGTTTCAGAAACAGCACCTCCAGCCAGCAGGCGTGCAGCGCTCCACCGGCAGCAGCACCACCCTCGGTGCTGCTGTGCTCGAGCTCGCCCTGCAGCCGCGCCACCAGTGCGTCCAGCTTGGTCAGCGACGGGGTGACAATGTGGAGACCGAACTCGTTCAGGGCCTCCAGAACCAGAAAAAACTGCTCCCAGCTGGCCGCGCTCCCATCGACCACCCACGTGAAATACTCGTGGAACTGCATCACCGCACCAGCGGCCGATGCTGCCGCTGGCGCTGTCGTCGTCGTCATCGCAGTCGTCTTCTTCCCCTTCCCCTTCCCCTTCCCCTTCCCCGCGTCGCTGTTGCTGCTGGCCGCCGTATCGTAGCGACTGCGGCAGAGGTCGACGACGCGCTTGAGGAGGTATTCGGCGCGGAGCTGGAGGGTCGCGCGGTGCCCTGCGTCCAGCTCCGCGCGCGTCATCGCGTCCCAGAAGGCCTGCCGCAGCAGCGCCCACAGGAACGGCGAGGCGCAGTACTCCGCAGCGGTGTCGCGGAAGAGGTAATCGAACAGCGCCGCGACCACCACGACAGCCTCCGACCGGCGCTTGCAGTCGGCCACGACGTCGTCGTGGGTGCCGGCCGACCCCAGCGACGCGAGAAGCGCGTGGATGCGCTCCTCGTAGTCAGCGATCGCACCACCACCACCGCCGCCGCCGTGGCTGCTGCTGCTGCTGTCGTTGTCGTCCCCCTCCTCCTGCGCAGCACCACCATAATCACGGCAGTGAGGGCGACATCTATTGCTGTTGCTGTCGCTGCTGCTGTGGTCGTTGCCGGTGCGCATGAGGAGCAGCGGGATTAAAATGCTACGGCACAGCTGCGCCGCCTCCTCCGCGCCAATGTCGCCGCCGGCCGTGTCAAGGGCGGTCAGGCTGCTGTCAATGAGCGTCGCGCGCAGCTCCGCGACGGACTCCGGGGAGGGGAGCGGCAGCGGCAGGGGGCGCGACGGGGAGGGGGCCCCGCCGCTCGCGGTGCCAGTCTCCGTCGCCTTCGTCGGCGCCGGCGTGCCGTTGGCGTCGCTGCGACCGGTCCCGCGGACGCCGCGGCTCCTCTTCCCTGCGTCCCGCCCCGCCCCGCTGTTGCTGTCCTGAGCCGCGCCGCCGCCCATCATCACCCGTGGGTCGATCGCCTCATTCGGCAGCTGCGGCGGCTCCTGCGCGACGACGAGCGCGGCGCAGTCGGCGGCGAGCCGGACCGCGACACTGGCCGGCAGCGGCGCGCGACCGTGGCCGGCCGCCTCGCCGTGGGCGACGACAGCACACGCCTCGGCGAGCAGCTCTCGGCAGAGCTCGTCGTCGGCGCCGCGGACGACGAGCTGCGCCACGCAGTAGCACGCGGCCTGCTGCACCTCCGGGGGGAAGGGCGGCACGCTCGACAGCAGCTGCCCGGCGGCCGCGCTGAAGCGGTGCGCGGCGGTCCGCACAAAGACGGCGCCCTCGGAGAAGCTGCTGTTATTCGCCACCTCCACCGCGCCCGGGCGGTCTCCCGCCTCGCGGCTGCGGCGGAGGAGGACGAGCAGCAGCGCCGTCAGCGCACACAGGGCGGCGGGGTGGCAGGCCTCCGTCTCGCACGACACGGCGAGCTCGAACTGAGTGAGGAGGCTGCGCACCTCCGCCTGCGCCGCGGCGTCGCCGTCGGCCGCCCGCTCCCGCGTCGTCGGCGAGAGAAGGCGGTCGCCGGTGGTGGCGAGGCGCCCCGAGGCGTCGGCGGTGATGGCGGCCACCTCAAAGTAGCGCGACGCCGCGACGCTGCTGCCAGCCATTGTGGGGGCAAAGTGCATGCACAGCGCCTGCACCAAGTGCCCCAGCGACGAGCCAGAGCCAGAGCCAGAGCTGTCCATCTTTAAAACGCGCGTCTGTCTGTCTGTGTGTGTGTGTGTGTGTGTGTGTGTGTGTGTGAACGACTTATACTTTTTTTAATGTGAAATACGGTTTGATATTGATATGTTAAATATAGTTGTGCTTTGACCTGCCGCACGTTGGACCCGCTTCGTCCTTCTTTTCGCCGTTGATGTTGCTTTGCAGATCTCTCCTCTTCTCTCTTTTTGTGTTGTTATTTCTTTTCTGGTGAGCACTGCGGTGAGTGGGCGGCAAAGGACTGAGAAGATGCAAAGCGCAAAAGGGACTGGAACGGGAGGGGGGGGGAGGAGAGACACGTGCGGGACGAGGGAATATAAAATCAGTTTCTGTTAATATGCTTTCTTTTAAAAGTAAGATAAAGGGGGGAAGGCTGGTTGAGCTTAACTTGCAGG
>AUXJ01004192.1:0-10871 GCA_000482205.1 Herpetomonas muscarum
ACGAGAGAGTGAGAGAGGTAAGAAAGTTTTATTTATTGAAAAAGCAAAGAAAGAACTTAAGGAGTGTTTGTCTCCCCCACCCAACTTTTCTGTCTTTCGTCCTTTAAAAAAAAAATAATACGTTCCCCTTTCGAGGTGTTCTTGGAGGTCTTCACGCTTGAAAGAGAATCTTCTTGTGTCTAGTATATATCTTCGCACCTCCAGCCATCTCTCTCCCCCACTGTTTTTTTTCCTTCACCCTTTGTTACTTTCTTCTCTCCCCTCTCCTGTTGATTTGCCTGACGTACAACCAGCGCACCTGTGTTGCTTTTACACATCCCTCCCCCTCCCTGCATCACCTTCTCTTCTCTTCCCCCCCCCCTCTCTCGTGCGGAGACTGCGTACCAAAAGTAAAGAAAATCATACCACAAAGAAACGAGCAAAGAACCTTCCCCTCCCCCCCACACCTCTTTTTAACTACTCTTCTCACTGTTTGGCTATTTCTATTTTTCTGTATAACACACACAACCACTGGAACACCAAAGACAAAACTTTCAAAGTTCCTTCGCGTACTCTTCTTTTCTGTTTTTTTTTGCTCCTCGTCTTTTTTTTCCCTTTTCTCTCCCGCGTTTTTATTTTGTGTGTTATCATTATTATTATTTTCATCACCATCACCATCTACCATTTTTTTTCTCTCTTTCCCCCCTCTTTTTCCCCCACTCCCCCGCACATTTCCCGGTCTTCCCTTGCCCCCCCCCCCCCCTCCCTCCCCCCCAACACAGGCGCACCCACCCACCCACCAAAACACATATCTCCCCCCTCCATTGCAACTAAAGCCAAAGAGGACTTACACCTTCATCCCCCCTTTGCAGTACACTGGCCCCAGTCCCTTTGTTGGTCACGCATGTCTTATAGCCTCCGCACCTTCGCACCCGGGGCCCGCCAGGGCCCCAACAGCCACGCCGCCGGCGCGCACGGCGATGAGCCGTCGCGGCAGATGCCGCGCGTCGGCGCCTCCGCCGGCCGCTCCCCCGCGCACGCGTCCTCCCCCCCGACGGGGGTGACGAGCCCCCGCCCCGCCGCGACCGTTCCCACCTTTGGGCCGAACCGCCTCGACGGCCGCTCCCTCTCTGCCGGCTCCAACGGCGGCGCGCCGACGCGCAAGGGCCCCGCCACCGCCACGCCCAACGCCCACAACGGCCACGTCGCCAAGACCCCGGCTGCCGCACCCGCCGCCGCCGCCGCCAGCGCGCGGGAGGCGGAGGCCGCGCAGCGGGCGGAGGAGCAGATGCGGGCGATCCGCGACAAGTTGGAGGCCATCCACGCCGACATTCACCGTCTCAGCGCGACGCAGCAGCAGCACAGCGTCCCCCTCGTGCCGCCGCTCGCCCCCACCCCCGTCACATCGGGCCGCAGCCCGCTGAATGTCAGCGGCAACAGCAACGGCAACGGCAACGGAGCCGCCCCGGGCCGCGTGGCCGCCGCGCACCATCTCTCCCCCCTCCCGCGGTCTGCCGCGCGGTCGGAGGCCATTCTGCCGCCGGCGGCCCCGGCCACGTCGATCATGGCGACGGAGAAGGCCCCGGTGCGGAAGACGCAGAAGAAGACGGCGGCGCCCGTCACGGCCGCCGACGCGAACCACCCGAGCTTCTTCGAGGGCGCCGGCTGCATCCTCGCGAGCCCCGTCGCCTCCAGCGATGACCACGACGATACCAGCAGCAGCAGCAGCAGCAGCAGCGACGACGACGACGACAGCAGGGCCACTGCTACGGCTGCTGCGGGGAAGAAGAAGGCGGCTGGCGTTGGCTTCACGCCCACGCGCCCCGCCGCCGCCCCCGCCCGTCAGGGATTCGGCTTCAAGCGGCCGGAGGGGGCGTCGGCCGCCGCCGCGGGGAGCCCGAACGGCGGCCAGCGCGGCATTCCGATGGCCCCGGAGGAGCCGGCCGCCTCGTCGGGGATCCTTTCCGCCAGCGACGTTGTGGAGGAGAACGCCGCGGTGACGCTCGGCCGCCGCGCCGCCCGGCGCAACTCCAAGGAGACGGCAGCGGCAACAGGGGGTGCGACGACGACGACGCGCGGCGGCAGCGGCGGCGCAGTCCGCTTCGGAGCGGCTGCGGCTACGGAGGACTCCTCGCACGACAACGCGCGCGCCGCCGACGGCCAGGACAAGCGGACGCGTCAGCAGTCGCTTGCGGTGCACAACATGCGCGAGCGCTTCCTCGCGCCGGTGCCGCGGCTGTCGGAGGTGCTGGGCGACCGCGCCAACGACGCGGAGGCGATTGATCAAATTGTACTTGCCGGCACGCCCTGCTCCTGGCTGGCGTGCATCTCGCTCTCCATCTCCATGATCACCGGTGTGCCGACCAGCGTCGAGAGCATCCTGAGGACGAACCACCTCGGCGTGCACCACCTCAGCCTCCCCGTCGTCACCCTCGCGCAGCTCTACGACTTCATAGACGATTACCTCCACACCCGCTTCCGCCGCGGCGCGGCCTGCAACAACAGCTGCACCAGCGACGACGAATACGAGGACGACGGCGAGGCCGCCAAGTTCCTCACCGAGGACGAGATGAAGCTCCTCCCCCACGTGCACTGCGAGCTGGCGACGATGGACTGGGACGTTGTCGACGCGGTCGGGGAGACGGAGGCCAGCTACGGCATGGGCGAGCACGCCCCGGTGGCATCCCTCGCGCAGTTCCGCAAGGAGCTGGTGCAGCACAACGGGGACGAAAGGTCGATTCTCGTCCTCAATTTTGACCCGTACATCATTGAGGAGCACGAGACGCGCCTGCGCGCCAACAACGCCGAGTCGGAGGAGGAGGAAGCGGCAATCTGGGCCGGGATGCGCTACAAGAAAGGGCAGAGCTCCGGGGCCTACGGCCTCCTCGTGTCCTTCAACCCCGTGCAGCACACGGTGACGATCGTGACGCCCCACTTGACGCGCGGGCAGCACCCCATGCACACCGTCGCCGCCGACGCCGCCAAGTACGACCGCTTCACCCCCGTCCTCTCGCACATGGTGCTGGAGGAGCACACGGTCAGCCTGCAGGCGCTCTACGAGGCGATGCGGCAGCGCGACAACTACACCCTCATGTCCCGCGGCTTCGTGCGGGTCTTTGTGTCGCAGGATTTTGCCCCGAAGGTGCCGTCCATCTTCCCCCTCTTTGTCCTCGACGGCAGCAGCGCGGCGGGGCTGATGACCTCCGCGCTGGACGTGTCGATCGCCCCGCACGTGCTAGGCCTCGCCATGATGCACCACCTCAATATCACCTTCCTCCTCAGCGACAGCGCGCGCCGGAAGCAGAGCAGCCGCAACCTCCTCAGCAAGGCGAATGTGTGCGACGTGAAGCTGCGCGGCATCCCGCTGACGAAGATTTGCCAGCAGCTGCGCCTCCCCGTCTCGCAGATTGTCGCGACGAGCAACAAGTCGTCCATCGCGATGGCCTTCGCGTGGTACTCGATCTTTCTCCAGCAGCTGCAGATCGGCTCGGAGCTGCGTCTCGGCCTCGTGCTCCCGTCGCGTCGCGACGGCGCCGAGGACGGCATGCCGAACATCTCCGAGGAGGAGTTCCTGGCCCACCTCATGACGACCGTCAAGACGCAGAGCGTGATGCTGATTAGCTACGATATCAACCTCGCCCTCAACGTGCGCGTCAGCCAGCAGCCGGAGCCGGCGCACTTTGGCATCGTCATTGGCGTCGACGAGGAGCGCGGATACGTGCGCGTCGCCGACGTGAATGTGCGGCGCTTCCGCAAGACGTGGCACATCCCCTTCTACCGTCTCTACTCGGCGGTGATGGGGTACGGCTACATGGTGGCCGCCAAGGACAAGAAGACGATCCGCTCCCTCGGGGGCAAGCGCTTCCAGCAGGAGGCGCTGGCCTGCGGGCGGTACATGCTGCCGCCCGTGCTGCAGCACCCCCTCATGCGCCTCGAGTACCCCAGCCGCCCCTACGCCGTCACCGTCCTCGCCGACGCGGTCAACCGCCTCGGGTTCCAGTCGGACGTGGAGCGGTTCCTCAACTTCTCCGGCTTCCACATCACCTATTTCCTCTCGCGGCACCTCCCGCTGCAGAGCGCCGGAATTGTCGTGCAGAACTACTCCCACTTCGCCCTCGACGACGCCATCTCCGTCGCCGCGCGGCCCTACGACTTTAAGGGGAACGGCGCCCCGCCGGCCCACGCCGTCGCGGTCGGCGCCGGCAACAGCGGAAGCAGCAGCGGCAACGACAAGGACAAGGCCGGCGCCAGCGCCGGCAACGGCAAGGGCGTGCCGCTGACAAAGGAGGATCTGCTGGCGGAGATCACCTCCGCGCTGGAGAGCCCCGCGACGCGGCAGCTGCTGGTGAAATACGCCCCGAACATCATCGCGAGGGAGACGCGCGTCTTCAACGGCAGCCCCAACGGCGGCAGCTACGCGATTGTCGTCGAGCTCGACCCGTACCGCAGCGGCGGCGGGGCCGAGGAGGGGGAGCCGTGGGTGGTGCTAAGCAACTGCGACCCCGAGCCGTTTTACCGCGTGTTTGCCGTCCCCCTCTCCCTCCTCTTCCGCGCCATCTCTTCGTGGGATAGGGAGGACATGCGCGCGTGCGGGACGCTGCTGCTGACGACCGACGCCCGCCAGGACCACCTGTACGACAACACAAAGGGCCTCGACTTTGCGCACGCGCTCGTGCACCACCCGTTCCGCCACGTTTTCTCCGCCACCTGCGCGTGCATCGCGCTGGCCGCGACGGAAATGATGAACAACATCCAGGCCCCGATGCTCCTCGGCGGCGCACCGCTCGCCGCCGAGGACGAGGAGAAGCGCAAGTACCGCCGCTACAACAACATCTTCGCCGCCGAGGACGTTCTCTACTCGCTGCCCGCCTTCTCCGTGCACGGGTGGCAGTCGCAGGCCAGCCACGTCGTGTCGGCCGACATCGCCGCCCTCGCCAACACCGCCTTCGCGGCGCTGGGGCTGCCGCTGGTGGCCGTGGACCTCGCGCCGACGGCGGAGGAGGCGGCGGCCGCCGAGGACGACGCGCAGCGCCGCGCCCGCGCGAGCATGGGCAAGGTTGGCACGACGAGCGCCCTCGCCGACGCCGCGGCCTTCCTCCGCGCCTGTGACGGCGTCGGCGGCCTGCTCACCATGACGCTCATCATGTACGACACGGGTATGATGCACGGCGTGCCAGGCATGTCTGTTGGCATCGTCAACCGCATCACCACCCCGGAGGACCGCGAGGAGGCGGCGTCGTCGCAGCAGCCGCAGCGTCGCGGCAGCGTCGCCGGCTCTGCGGGCGCCGTGCAGCTCCTCGAAGGGGAGCCGACGCGGTGGGGAAGTCAGTGCGAGCGGCGCGTCGAGGAGCTGATGCCGATGGTGCGCGCGGTGATTTGCATTATGGAGAATGAACAGGCCGAGTAGCGGAGGACGGCGTTGGTAGGTGGAGGTGGATGAGGTGGGGAGGGATAACGCCTTTCGCGCAGCGGACTCGAGACGGTGGATGAGTACAAATGAGGGAAAACACACAAAAAGGGGGGGGGGGTGCTGAGGGAGGAATAGAAAAAAAATAAGGAACAAAGATGGAATCTTTTCGTTCCTCCCTCCCTCCCCCTACCCCACCCCTGATGTTCCCGTCTTTTTCTCCTCTATTGGTTCCTGCGGGAAAAAATAATAATGTATCGCCGTCCAGTTTTGTCTTTCACTTATATCAATTATCTGTAAGTGTGTGTCCGTTCCCCCCCCCCCTCTTCCTCTTCCTTTTCCCTACACTTTCGGTGTGTATGGATTTTACTTCATTTACAGAGATTGTATGTATGTGTGTGTGTTATCATTATCATTATTATTTTAACTTCAATGACAGTTTCTCCACTCCGTTCTACGATCTGTGCTTTCGTTTTCCCTGTCCTCACTCCCTATTCAGTTTTTGTTTTCTCTTCCCATCGTCTGCCTCCTCCCCGCCCCCCCCCCCCCCCCCTATTTTGTTCTCGCTTCTACGCACATTGGAAGTGGGCGGGGGGGACGATAAGCCGCCAGCACTCAACTTCTCGAGCTGACCCTCATAAGGAAAGCTTGAGGCGTGTGTTGTGGTGCGCGTCCGTGCAGACGCTCTCAAAAACCCCTCATCGTAGCACAGAAATATCCCGAAAAAAAATATAAGACAGAGTATGAAAAATTGTGGGAAAGAAAAGAGCAAAAGCGAGCGGAGGAACAGCAGCATCAACACACATACACACACACACACACACACCGAGAGCAAGTAAGCTTGGCCCCCCCGTTTTTTCGTACATCAGCTCCTTTTCTTATCTTTCTTTCGTTCTTTTCCGTGTACGTGTACCTTCCCTTCCCACCCACCCCTCCACCTTTTTGTATATTCCTGGCAAGCCGCTGCGACTTGCGCTGTGTCTGCGCTGTGTGTGTAGGGAGAAGGGAGTGCAACGCCATAACGACATGACCCCTTCCCCCCCTCGATGTATAACCGCGTGTTTTTCTTGCCGATTATCGACGTGAAAACAACAACAACAACAAATGTCTATACACACACACACACACAATCGTTGACTATTCTTCTCTGTTTGGCCCCCTTTTCCGAAATGCCTGCGTCGTTTTATTTTGCTCTCTCTAACAGCCACAACCACATTTGTGCGTTGAAGTACACAATATAATATCCACCACCAGTGATTGAGGGGGATTGGGGGGGAGGAGGAGTTTCACTCTCACCGTCACACCCCTACCAATCCAACCGTTTCCTGTCTTTTTGCGTTCACGTTTTCGTCCTGTCGTTGACACACACACACTCACACATACACACACACACTTGTAAACTCTACCCGTCGCATTTTCCTTCCTGTTCTTTCTTTGAAAAAAAATATCTTCAGCCATTTGTATTCCTTTTTTTTGGGTTCCAAACATAGCTGTCATTTGTTCACATGTCTGTCTCCCCCATGTTATGTACGATTACCAAGTCCCACTGTTTGGTGATGGGATTCGTGTTGATGTTCTCCCCTCTTTTTTTTTAAGGTTTCTCTCCCCTTCTTCTCTGTTGAATGTCTCCTCCTCCCTCTCTTTATCCCGGCAGCTAGTTTCTGTGTTTCACATCATCCCTACCTGTGTATTCCTTCCCCTCCCCCCCCCTCTAATTTCCCCTCTTTGATATTATGTCCCCTTTACGCCTCCTCGTGTATAACTCGAGGTTTTTCTTTTCTTGTTCTGCCTCCTCCTTTTCTCTCCACTCCACTCAATTTTTGTTTTTGTGTTTCTTCGCTCTCTCTTTTTCCTTTTCTTCACGGGCTTCCATGAGGAGGAGAATATAAAGCAATAAATAAGTAAACCGCAAACACACGAAAAAAAAAACTACTAAATACATATACCGTGTACATACATATACAGCCGTACATCACCCTGTTGGACCCTTGTTTGGTAGTGTGGAGTGGCAAAGTCATATATTGAAAGTGGGTGCCCCTGCCGCCATTCGTTGATCTTGTCGACACAACCATTATAAATATAATATATATATATATATATATATATATATATGTTTATGGATAGCGCGTCGTTCATCTGTCTGTTTGCAATTCTGTTCTGATGTTCTTTTGCACCATATCTGCCCACCGCCCCGCCGCCGTCACAGGTGTGTGTGTGCGTGCCCTTTCGTTGTACAAATACAGCTCAAATACACCCACCCTCACACCAACCAAAAAAATAATAAGGGAAGAAGAGTTAGGAGAAAAAGGGAGAACCTCATTGTGTGAATCGTGTTCCATGCACAGAGGTGTATCCGCCTATGTATATGTGGCCCTCCCCCCCCCCCCCCCCCCCACTGTGAGACTGTGCAATGTCCCTTGAGTGTGTGTCACCATCGCTGGTATCTAGATCACACCCGCACATTCCAACCATATTACCCTGACTGATGAGCTATGCCCTTGCTGTTATTATACTCCATCCCCCCCTCCTTTCCTCTCCTCTCCTCTGTTTCCATTCCTAGGTGCAAGAAAACAACTGCACGCACACATCGTGCAGGTCATCATTCATCATACTCTCACCGTGTCGCCCCCACTCCCATCCCCCCCCCCTCTCTCTATCTTGAAAGGGGGTTGCCAGAGAGGTGGGTGAAGAGGATCATATGCTGAGGGGAGAAAAAAACAAAGAAAAAATCTCCACCCTTTTCAAACGGAATAATAGTAACGACATTCTTTCCCTTTTAACTTACACTCAAACCGACGCACGGTTTGATACAGACGCACACCACCACACCACACCACACACAAAAACAACAACAAAACAACAACAACACCATAAACATCTACCTATATATCTACCTATATATCTCTCTCTCTATATATAAGTGTGTATATTGATACATATACATACACATAGTTCGCTCTTTTTCTTTCCCTCTTTCTTTTCTCCGTTTGTCTTCGTTTCCATCTCCACTCCCCCCTTTTTTCAAGTCAACAGCCGCTGCCACCTGACATTTGGTTTTTGTCCTTCTTCTTCCTCTTCACTTCCTTTTCCCCCCGCTCCTCTATACTCTTTTGTGTGTAGTTGACGACGGCAAATGACGCAATATATTATCGCCCACAGCTTCCTCTTCACCGAGGAGGAGCGCGAATCGATCTACCGCAGCAGCAGCAGCGTCGACACCCGCCCCGTCAGCTTCGTCACCCGCGTCTTCTCCCCTCTCTGGCGGCAGCTGTCGACGCGGTTTATCCCGGAGACGGTCGCGCCGAACGCGATCACGATGGTGGGGCTGCTGAGCTGCATGCAGGCGTACCAGCTCGTCCACACCTACTACCACTACGGCGACGAGGGGGGATTCGGCGGGGGCGGTGCCGGCAGCAGCGGCATGTACCCGGCCGCGTCGTCGTCGACGTGGGCTGCGGGTGCGGCTGCGGGAGGGTCGGTGGACGTGGAGGGGGAGCAGGTGAAGGCGTCGCTGAAGAGCTTCGGGGTGCGCGGGGCGGGGCAGGCGGCGCTCGGGCCGCACAGCGTCATCCCCTCATTCCGCAACGGCGACGGGGAGCGCTACGTGCCGCCGGCGGGCCCCACCGGCGGCGGCCTCGTCGTCCCACCATACGTGAACTTTTTCGAGACGAACCGCACCGTGCAGACGGCGACGGTGCTGGCCGCGGTGCTGCTGCTCGTGTGCATTGTCTGCGGCTCTGTCGACGGCGTCCACGCGAAGCGCTGCCGCAGCGCGACGAGTCTCGGCGACATCTTTTCCCGCGTCTGCTCCTCCCTCGCTCGCGTCTTCATCGCGCTGATTCTGCTGGAGGTGATGGGCATCAACGACATTGAGGCAAAGTGGTACGTCCTCCTCTTTCTGCAGCTCATCGAGTTCAACACCGTCCTCGGCCGCATCAACGCGGAGAACATCAAAAAGGACAAGGTGAAGAACTGGGCCTACGTCGCGACGTACTGCTTCAGGGACTCGGAGCTGTCGTTCCTCATGCTCATCATGCTGACGCTGCGGTGGTTCTTCCCGTCCGTGTCGTCGGCGTATCTGAACACGCTGTTCCCCACCAACTTCCGCGCCCTGTACGTCGCCGTCATGGTTATCTCTTTTATCAACATTGGGCTGCTGCGCATCAAGAAGCGCTTCAAGGGGGCCATGGCGCTGTGCCTGGCCGCCCGCGTCGTCCCCGTCTTCTACCTCCTGCCCCTAAGTGATTACAACATCCTCTCGGTCATTGGCGACGCGATGGTGGTGGGGCTCCTCTCGATTGAGGTGTACGTCTCGCACCTGGCCAAGCGCCGCGTGCACGCCGCCGTCACCTTCATCGCCGTCTTCTCCCTCCTCAACGACATTTTTGCGATTGCCTTCTCTTTTCTCTACATCCTCGGCATGCTGGTGGACCTTTCCTACTCGCTCAACGTGCCGCTGTTTGTGCCGGTGCGGAATGTATACATTGACGGCGTCTTCGACCTCTGCCACGCTGGCCACAAGCGGCTCATGGAAAAGGCCCTCAAGTTCGGCAACCGCCTCATCGTCGGCGTTTGCGGCGACGAGGAGTGCGAGTCGTACAAGCGGCGCCCGATCATGACGACGGAGGAGCGCGTGAACGAGGTGCGGCTGTGCAAGTACGTGTCGGAGGTCATCCCCAACGCGCCGGTGAGCGGCATCACGATGGAGATGATCCAGTATTATAACGTGCACATTGTCGTCTGCGGCGAGGAGTACAACACGCCGGAGGACACCTACTACGCGGTCCCCCGCCGGCTCGGCATTCTGCGGGATGTGCCGCGCACGCAGGGCATCTCCACCTCCGTCCTCATCAAGCGAATTCGCGCGGCGAGCGAGGAGGAGATGGCGGCCAAGGACAAGGCCTCGGGGAAGTCTAAGGTTAAAGACGGCGAGTAACAGGCGTGCGGACGGGGAAGATGAGGGGATGTGTGGGGAGGAGAGTGACGTTGTGTTGTGGAGAATGAAGCGAGAGAGGGGAAAGGGGGGGGGGGGGGCGGCGTATAGCAGTGCGGCAGCGGTAACGATGCCTCTCGTGTGCGTATGTGTGCGCGTAGAGTGGTCCCCGCCGATTCCTCCTCTCCTCTGACATCCTCCAGCGGCCGTAGGCGTATAGGGCACGTGACATAGACATTGTGCCGCACCGCACGCCGCTACTCTCTCTCTCTGTCTCTCCCCATCCCATCCCTCCCCCCCCCCTCGACGCACGCAGCACCTTCAACCTGTAGCAACTGAGTGCGTAGTTGCTGGCCTGGGTTTACTCGCAGATACTCCCCCAACTCTCATTCACAAACACACACACACACGAACATACCCACACCCCAAAAACACACACAAACAAGCCTATTAACACCTGCTCGGTATCATCTTGCTGCTGTCGCCGTTCCTCCCCCACCCTCACCTCCCCCTTTTCAGGTCTCTGTGCTTTCTCCCTCTCCCCCCCCTCCC
>AUXJ01004219.1:0-25683 GCA_000482205.1 Herpetomonas muscarum
CCGCGGCCCCCTGCAGAGGCGCCGGCTGTGGAGAGGTTGGCTTTGACCGAGCGGGCCTCCGAGCCGCCTCGGCGTTCTGTGGAAGAGGGCCGGTCCGCGTGGCAGCGGTGGACGATGACGCCCTGCTGCTGCTGCCCCGCTCCTCCTTGGGCTGCAGCAGCCGCTCCACTGCCGCGGCCGCGCTGGCAGGAGCAGCGCTGTGGCCAACCTGTTTGTCCCGCCGCATCCGCTCCGCTTCTTCCCGCAGCGCGGCGATGTTACGCTCGCGCGTCCGCTGCCACTCCTCGAGGCGGCCGTTCACCTCCTCCTGCCGGTCCCTCGTCAGGCACACATTGTTGCCAATCAACCGCTTCTCGTGCCGCTGCTCGGCGAGGCGCTGACGGACCTGCTGCCGCAGCAGCCGCTCGCCGCCCTCGCGGTACAGCCGCTCCGCCGCGTCGTCTGTGACGCAGCGCGGGGAACTGTGACTCCGACTGCGGCTGCGGCGATGGCGGCGGCTGCGGGACCGGCGCGCCTCGACAATCTCATTCGTGCCACGGGAGAGGGTGGGCCGGAAGGGGTGCCTGCGCATGTCCTCGACCTGCAGCTCTATCCTGCGGCGCTCGAGCTCCTCCTGGTGCAGCCGGTGCTCCTCGGTGCGCTCCTCAAGTGTGCGGTAGCCCTGCGCGGCCAGCCGCTGCGCCATGGGTGTGATGCGGGGCTGGAAGGTGTACTGGCCCTCCTCCTTCGCGGCAGCGGCAGCCTGCTCCTCGCGCAGGCGCTCCGCCTCCCGCTGCTGCGCCCGCGCGCCCAAGTACAACCGCTGCCCCGCCTTGGTCGCAATCGGGGAAACGCGCGGCGGGCCCTTCTTTTTCTCGTTCTCCTCCCGCTCCGCCCGCTTCTCGTACTTTTCCTGCATCTTTGCCGCGGCGCTGGCATTAGGCTTCGTGAGGCGCTTGAACGTTTCCGGGTCGACGACGCGCTTCGGTTTCTGCCGCGCTCGCTGCGGCGTGCCGCGATCCGCCCCGCCACCGTCGTCGTCGTCGAAGGACGGCTTCTCCTTCATCCGCATCGCCATAAGCCCGCGATGCAGACGCTGCAGTCGCGCCACATCCCTCGCAGCTGCTGTCTCGCCGTCCTCGTCGTCGTCGTCGTCGCTGCTGCCCTGATCTACGAGAATGCCCTCCGTGCCACTATATGGTCCCCGTCGCGCGCTGCGGTGGCGTCGCCGGTTACGGAAGGGTGTGCCGTCGAGGCCGGCCGCGGCGCCAAGGTCGCGCTCCAGGTCCGTGTATTGCTGCCGCAGCGTACGCCGCACGAGGTCGTCGACGCTGCTGTTGTCGTCGCTGCTGTGGCCGTAGAGGTCAACCTCGTCGTCGGTGTAGCCGTCACCGTAGCGGCGCGGGCCGCCATAGGCGTAGGACGTCGCCGGCAGCCCCGCCTCGCTGCTGTCTAGGGAAGATCCGCCGTCCGTCACAACTATTGCATAGGGGTCCGTGTATAGACTCATCGCGTCATACAAGAACACAATTGAGCAAGCACCGTCCTCGTTCTCTAGCGACACGCTATCTTCTCTTTTTTTTGGTTTCAGTGTCGCAAGCAAAACGTCAAGAAAAATGTATTCCTGCAACGCCGGTATGTGTGTAGACGTATGGATCTGGGAGCAATCTATCTAATGTCTAGAATGGAAATAAATGTATGAAGTGGTTTGTTTCTTCTCACTTGTGGTTTGCGGGCGTATATAACTATAATGATATGAAGGTGGGCGTTGCAACTCTGGTTGCCGTTGATTAGTAATAACTTCCCTCCGTGCGATCCTCACCCACACCCCGGCAACTATTTCTTTTTTTTTGAAAACGGGATTCTAAGTTGCCAGAAGCAATACGGTGGTGGTGAGTCGCCAACGAGGGGAAATGGAAACTGGATCAAAATCTGCACGGACAGTCAACAATGGATCAAGACTCTGGTTGGGAGAGTAAATGACATACAGGGTGACACCATGTATGCGTGTACTTGTGAACGAAGGAAAGGAGCAAACCGTGAATGAATCAAACCCACAGAGGGTAGCGGGGGGAGAGAGAGAGAGAAAGAGAGAGACGAGGGATCTTGGTGGTTGTGCACATCACGATATCAATGAAGAGTATTAACTGCGGGAGTGGGAAGGTTATAATGAAGGAACTACTCTTTCATTTTCTTTTTAAAAAAGCTGTTGTTTTATTCCCTCATCAGCACCCCATGCAGACTGGAAGAGGTACTCCCGTCTTGTGGTTCAGAGGAGCCATGGTAGCATCGGCGTTGACATAAGGGGTTATCCTTTGGAGCATAAGAATGCGGGGGGTAACGGGCATTGAAGTGTTTCGGTTGTTGCTGTTAGCTGTTGTTTTTTTTTTCTTATATGGTTACAGAAAGAAACAGAGAGAGAGAACACCCACAAATGAACGGAGGCCCGTCCATAACTGCCTTGTTTTTTAAACGTCAATGATGTTATCCTGCATGTGTTATTATGGTTACCGAGACGACTCTTTCTTTCTTTCCTTGCGCATATTATCTTACACTCAGTGCTGAGAGAAAGAGGGTGTGTTGTGCAGCGTATACGAAACGACATTGATGCAACTCGCGTTCCAGCATTATTGTATTTGCAGAGGCTTCAATGGGGGGAGGGGAAGAGAGGAGGGAGAGGTCGTAGAAGAGTACAAATCACCCCTCTGCCACCCCAGCCGTTCTGCAGTAGGATAGTTCGCGGGCTACGCGTCGTCGTCGTCGTCGTCGTCGCACGGCTCCCACTGCGGCTCGGCTTCGTCCTCGTCGGCGTTGTTGCCCTCCTCCTCGTTCCCGTCGTCGTCGTCCTCCTCCGGGGCGAGGAGGTCGATTGGGTTGGGGTGGTCCATGTCAGGGATCTTTGCGGCCTCCTCAGGGCCGCCCATGTCGGTGACGAGCACGCCAATCGCCTGATCCACGTCGTTCAGCGCCGAGGCGTCGCCGTCGGAGACGACGAGCATCACGCGGGCGCGGCGGAGGAGGCGGGCGGCGTCTGGGAAGCGCTTCCGCAGCCGCGCGCACTCGCCGAGGAGGAACCACACATACGGGTTATTGTCGCCGAGCTGCAGGACCTCGAGGAGGAAGAAAAAGGCCTCGTCGGGGTTCACCTGCATGAGCAGGCGGCCCAGCTCAATTTTGGACTCGTACGTCGGCTGGTGGTCCTCGCTCAGGCGGTGCGTCAGCTCCACGGCCCGGCGCAGCGCCTCCAGCGCCTCCTCGGGGCGGCTCTGGCTAAGTCGCAGGGACGCCTGCAGCTGGTGCGCCTCCACACCGTCGGGGTTGTGGTGCAGCGCGCGGCTGACAAGCTCCTCGCAGTTCTGCTCCGCGTTGTCGTTGAAGCAGAGATCGGTCAGGTACAGCTCCGCCGAGGCGCAGCACATGGTGGCCATCGTCTCATTCAGCGTCCGCCGCGCCTTCTTCTTCCGGCAGCCATGGAGCATGAGGCTGGCGATTTCGTACGCCTTGCGGTAGCACTGCAGCGCCTCGTCGGCCTCGCACAGCTGGGCAAGGTTCAGGTACTTGACGTAGCCGTTATTCGGGTTGACCTCAATCGCGTGACGCAGCATCTGCTGCGCGCGCGGGGCGTCCTGGGCGTAGTGGATCATGATCTCCGCGTAAGCCTCAAGCACCTCGTCATTGTTCGGCGACTGTGCCAGCGCGATATCGTAAAACTCGCAGGCGGCCTTCACGTTGCCAACGTCGACGGCACTCTGTGCCAAACTGAGGAGCGTGTTCACATCCATCACTGCCGTGTTCAATGACGTGACCTAGTTGGAGAAAAAAAAGGTGAAAAGGGGAGGGGCGAAGTTGAGAGAAGAGGGAATAGAGAATCGCTGTGGAGGCGTACGAGAGGTGCGTCCACGATGCTGTCGGGGACGACAAACTTGTTTAAAAGGGGGATATACGTCGCCTGAATGAACAGTCCGCGGCGAAGAACGACAACCACAGCGAGTGCGTATCTTCTTAAAAGTGCGTTGGTGCGGATAGGACTCCTTAAAAAAAGAGGGAATAATGTGTAGTCTTGTTTCCCGCCCGATGGATCACCTCTAGCGAAGTGTACGAAAGAAAAGGTAGAGATGTGGGTAAATATGGAAGAAGTTAAAATAGAGGGAGAGAGGGAGTGCATGGACCACGTTGCAATGGAGCGCGCATTCCATGGAACGCATTTTCTCACACTACCAAGATTGAAAGACTGTGGGCAACGCCGTTCCCCTGTCTTGTGTCCGTACATAAGCAAACATTCAAACAGATGGGATGACACTCTTTAATAATAACATAGTAAGATGTTTGTGACGAACGCTTATTGTTCGTATTATTAATAAATATGTACTCATGTTGATCGTTTGGTCTCGGTGTTATATACTCGAGCGGTGTGAGTGTGAAAAGAGAGAGAGAGAGAGATAGCGGGTGCCAACAGGCAGTAATATAGCAACACGCAACGTGAAAGAGAGATACACGGAGAGAGGATGGGAAAGGGGGGGGAGGTTGCACGAGGTTCTCCCTATGGAGCACCTCCATTTCCGCGGATCTTGCTCATTTCGGGTCCATATTCATGAGTTTCGATAGTCCCAGGCGTTGCCTATTATTACATCAGCGGAGCCACGCCCCGGGGTGATCTGGTGCGACGCTGCAGAATGAACAGAACAACCGTGGAAACAATGTGCATTCCTGTGAATATGCACAGCAACTCGTGCGGCGTTCGGTTCATAAAAAGGACTATCACAATGACAAGGTTCATTGGCACTCGAAACAAGTTCATCACTGACGACCTGCTGGAGTTCTTCATGAGTTGCGACCGCAGCACCGGGTGACTGGACATGTAGATGCCCGTCGACATCTCGTAGAGAAGAAATGCAACGAAGACAGTGGCTTTACTTTCGAAAAATATAGCGGAAGCGGCCATACTAGTGAGTCCCATCATGTGGCACACGGGCAGCAGGATGTCCAGCGACAAGATGCGCGTCAGCATCCCGCCACTCGTGATACACAGCGTGAAGGCAACAAAGACGAGACCGAACGGGGTCTGCAGTTTCGTGCTGTCGAGCGCGGGCGTCCAGGCGAAGAGCCACACGCCCAAACTCGCCTCGTACGTCGCCTCACAGATCCAGAGCAGCTGCAGGGACGTGCTGCGGCGCACGTCGTGCCACCCACCGAGGAAGGTCTGAGAAAGGCTGACAGTGCAGTCGCCGTAGTTTTCCGGCCAGTCGCGCATGTACAACAGCGCCGCGGCGAGGAACGGCAGCGGGGCGAGGAACGGGCCAATATTGCCCGCAGCGCGGACTGCCCCCTCCGCCACAAAACCGGCCACCACCGCCGAGACGCTGCAGAGGATAGCGGACTTGGAGAAGGTGTCTTGCAGCAGCGCGGGGTCGAACCCGCGAGTCTGGTGCTCCGCCACCAGCCAGGACTCAAAGGACGTCGCCAGCAGAGACGTGCTCACGCCGCTCAGCACACGCGCGACGACGAGCACAGCCATGTTGTCCGAGTAGGTGAGGAGGAGACTCGCGGCGTACGCGACGCAGTAGAACCTGCACACCCGCACCCGTCCATAGGCGTCGGAGACGACGCCGGCAAGGGTCCCGAAAATCATGCTGGAGGTCCCGGCGCATGCAAAGAGGAAGGAAATCTGCCACAGTGTCAGCCCATACTCCACGTAGATGGACATTGTGTACGCCCCTTTGAGCCAATCTGCAAAAGTGGCTAGTGTGTCGGCGACCAAATAGGAAGTCTGGAACGCGGCGAAGAGCCTCGCCACCTTTGCTGGATTCACCGCAGTCGCCTTTAGCGTGATCGGGATGGGGATGGGTGCGTTTTCATCGGAGGAGTCCCCGTGCACGGGGAGCGCGCCACAAATGTCAGAAACGGGAGACACATCATTCACGGTGCTGTCACTCTCCACCGCAGACAAAGCACCCGCATTCCTTGCCACAGGCACTGAGGTGGCCGTCTCGTCCTTTCCCGAGGTCGACTTAGCTTCAATCACACCAGCGGCGCCACCCCGTTCTGCCGACGCCAAGGACTCGCCCTCCCCCAGCGACTTCTTCCGCTCGGCGACGCTGACCTTGCTGCGGCTGTGACTGACAACTGTGAGCATCGCCAGGAGAAGAGAGGAGCCAATAATGCACATCCACACCACGTCCCCGCTAACGCCTTGGCCCTCCTCCCACACATGCGCTGCATCCTTGGCGGGCATCTCACCTCAAGAAGCTATACACACCCCTCACAGAACCTTCCCAGTAGTACCTCTGCGGTCCCCCCTCCCTGGCCGTATGGTGGTACCCTTCCGATTCCGTGGCCTCAGCTTTCGACAGGCGCACAAAATGCAGTTGGCTTCCACGGCGCGGTAGTTCCCAGTCAATGGAACAATGGTTCAGTTTCCCTCTACCACTTCCTCTCCCTCACTCCACCTTTTCGATGTTGTACTATATTTATATTGGTTAACAATGAAGTATACGTGGAGTGGTCTAGAATACAGATAGTCTTGACATTCTACGTTACCACGGGGAGACGCGCCAGTGTATTATAGGGCGGATACAGGGAACAAAGTTTTTTATTGTGTGTCGGGGTAGAGAGGTGGGGGGGGGGGGGGGCGAATTAAGCGAATGGTATAGAATGGGGAAAAGAAAGGCAAGAAGCTGTGGGCGTTTGGCGTTACCGTTGTAGCGTCCCACCTTCTACCAGGGCAATGGTAGTAAAGTCGAGAAGACCGATACGCTGTATACCAACCCACGTATAGGGAACCTTTTCCTGCGTATGTGTGTGTGCGTGTATGTGTGTTCGAAGTCCACAAGGACTGGAGGAAAAACGGTACGGCGAGAATGGTAGAGGATGTGTTATGGGTCAGTGAAATTCAGCGATGTCAGTTCTTTGTGTGACGGCATGGATGGTTACCCTCTCCTCTCCATTTCACAGTCAGTTCCTCTTTTTTTAGTATTAGTTAAAAAAGATCTGGCCGTGCAACGGGGGATGGACATGAGCCGCGTGTACGTCGATATAGACATTGTGCATCAAACGAACAGGTCATACCGTCCTCCCACACAGGGCCATCTCAAATAACAACGACAAGTTCGCTGTCTTGAGGTGACCAAACGAGAGGAGAGGAGGGAGAGTGGAGGGGAGCCATACGCAAAACGAAGAGCGACAAAGGCCGTCTCCATGAGAGAGTAGCAAATGGCCAGCTGGCTGACGCGCCTTCTGTTCCTATCCCACCTGCACACCGGAGCGTGCATGCATCGCTCCATTGATATATTTATGTTTTGATTCGTTTGTTACGACTGTTGGTCTTTTTTTACATCACTAGGTATGGCAAAAAGTGGGAGGAAAAGGTGGAAGGAAATACGGGGGGGGGAGGGAAGCGAAGACACCGCAAGGACGATATAAGGGGAATATCGCACACACAAGGGCCCACGAGAGAGCCCATCCCCAGTGCCACTCAGTTATGGGCGTAGAGAAAGAACTCCAATCAAAGAAAAACGCAACCCATAAACACACATGAGGAGCAAAAAAGGAGCGGGGATTTTTTTGTATATCGCTGCTGCGGTAGGTGTGTCCACTCCCCCGGTCTCCTTGGCCTCTTCTATACATACTTCAACAGGGAGGGGCTTCCCCCCGCCCCTCTAAGCCTCCGCCTCGGCGTCAGCCTCAGCACTGGCTGCAGCGAAGAGCTCAAACTGCTCAGTGAGGCGCAACAGGTCATACCAGCGCGGCTTCTCGTGCTCGTACTCTACCTCGTTGTTCTCCGTCCGGTCGCACTGCATCCACAGCGCGCGGATGTCCCGCTGCGTGAGGTGGTACGGGGCGTTGATGAGCGCGTTGCGGTAGTCCTCAAACGGGAGGAAGCCCGTCTGCGCCTCGTCGAGCATGCTGAACATCTTGAAGAAGTCGCCCTCGACGTCCTTGCGGTTGAGGCCGTGGACGGTGGTGTTCTCGTCCTCCTCGTCGGTGATGGGGAAGTTGTGCCCCGTCTCGAGGAGCAGCCCAACGTCGCGGGCGATGTTCCTAGAGAAGGGCTCGATCTGCAGCTCGCCAGACTCGTCCACCTGCGTCAGCGGGGACGTCATCAGGTAGAGCACCTGCGTCGGCGTCAGCTCGAACTGCTCGCGCAGAATCTCGTCCACCACCGCGGCCGGCAGCGACCCCGTCTCCTCCTCGTCCGCAGCGGCGAAGGCCTTGCGCAGGCGCTGGTACATCACCGCGACACCCTCGTCCTCGATGACAGCGGCGTAGTGCCCCGGCGGCGGCTGCTTCGGCTGCAGGGGGTCCGTCTCGAGCGCCAGCTGCCGGAAGTAGTCCGCGCTCCACGCCAGGATGTCCGTCGGCTGGTCACGCAGCACCTCGCGGGCGTACTCCTTCAGGATGTGCGGGAAGTTCGGCGGGAGGTGCTGCCTGGGCTGGTAGCGCGTGCCGAGAGTGCGCTCGCGGAAGGTCTCCATTTGGTACATTGTCGTAACGAGGGTAGAGTGAGGAGGGGGGATAGGGGGGATGGTAAAGTTGAGAGGGACGCCACGATACACGGTGCGTCAGAGATGCAAATGACCTATGGATGCACGAAACGACAGGCACAGAGAAGAAGTGTGCGAGTATGCTCTACGTGGTTTTTTTTATGTGTAGGTGTCAAAGTCAAGAGGAGAGAAAGGGATGGTGCTTATTGATGTGCATGTGCGTGAAAAGGTGAGTCTCAACTCGCCGTGTCATATACTTCAACAGCGGGCAGTGGAGGTTGGCCCTCTGGCATCCATGTTGAATAAGCCAACGACTATCGATCAAACATGCACTCACAGGATTGCTCCTGTTGACACCTCTTGAAAAAAAATCAAGATATATACGTATACCTTATGTTTAAAGGTCTCAGCTACACTTGTGACAAGTCGCGCCTTGTTCAAATAAGCACCCAATAACAAAATTGGGGTTGGCATTATTGCTTTGCTTGTTTCATTCGCGTATGTGCGCGTGTAAACAATGTGTATTCTATGTGTAGTAATCGTGCATAATCAACAATAAAAAAAGAAACATAAACAGACAAAGAGGTCTGGTGAACACGTGAAGCGGCATCAACGAATACCGCGAAAGAAGAGGGGGGAGAGAGAGAAGATAAAAATGGGAACGATATTAATGCAGGCGCAGCGGGGCGTTTGAGTTGGGGGGGGGGGGGCAAGAAAAACATGTACGAAAGGTATAGGCGCACAGACGTAGAATAATGACGTGCTGGGGCAAGATTTAAAAAAAAAGAAGCATCCCTGGACACATAAGGCTATATCCGCCTCTTCTGTTGAGACCCATGCACACTTTGAAACGCAAACGCCACGAGCAGCAAGCGAGGTGTTGTCACGAATCTGAGTGTTTAGCTGCTCCCGCAAGAAACGTCCTCAACCGCCACACCACCCTCCCTTCCCAACCCCTCCCCCTTTCCCACGCCGCTACGTGTCGAAGCTGCCGTAGAGCAGCTGGTTGATCGCCGGGGCCAGGGCGAATGAGCTATCCCCAACCACCTCGCACACGCCGTTGCAGCGCACGAGGAACTTGCGGTTTTCGTCGAACCAGCGCAGCTCAAACTCATTGTTGACAAAGACCTGCACGGCACCGTTGGATAGCAAGAAGGCACTGAGGGAGCGGTCCTCGTTGAAGCGGAACCAGCGCACAAAGACGTACGGGTCGCCGTGGGAAGTGTAGGCGCTGCGCGGGGCCTGGTAAATGGACATCGTCCCGGGGGCGCGACGCTGCTTGACGAGGTTCGTGTCGTGGGCGACAATCTCCTGCAGTGCGTGGTAGGCCGTGCTGAGCTCCGGTGTTGCCTTGGCCTTCACCAGCGTCGTCACGCGCGTCACGTCGTCGTCGGCGAGGGTGTTCACTTGATTCACAATGAAGAACTGCCGTTCCAGAAGGGAAAAGACGGCCGAGTGCATGGGGAACTCGCTCGAGAGGAACACCGCGCCGGTGCGGCCGGGCTGGATGTGGTAGACAAAAGCGAACGGCCCCTCCTCTCCCCCATCCACCGTGTTGTACGCCCCGGTGCCGTCATAATCGGGGTACAGGTAGAAGGAGCGCACCCACTCCCCGCTCAGAATCGCCTCCCGCTCCTCCGGCGTCGGCAGCTCGGCCGGCGGAGCAGCCTCCTCGCGCCGCATCTTGGCGAACGGCCTCCACGGGCCGTCCGGCACATTGTCGACCGGCTTGTCGATCCTGCCCGCGCTGGGCACGCGGCGCTTCCTAGCCCCGCCGCGGGCGCCGGAGGAGGCAGGGAGGAGGTCCTCGTAGTCCTCATCATTCTCCTCGGACTGCTGCATCGCCGCGACGGACATGCGCATCGACGACGCCTTCTTCCCGCGAACTGTGGCAGCCGCAGTTGCCTTGCGGTGGCCGCCGCCACCACGCGCTGCGGAGAGGTCAACGGCTGCCGTTTCCTCGCCATCTTCCTCCTCGTCCACCTCTTCCTCCTCCGAAGAAGCCGCGACAGCGGCGGCAGCGCGGCGGCCACGACGTCCCTTCGCTGCGGCTGCCTTCGGCACCGCCTTCGCGGCACGGGTGTTCCTCCGCACGGTGCCCTTCTTCCCGGCTGTGCGCAGGTGGTCTCGCAGCACGCAGCTGCTGGTGTGGACGATCCCGCAGCACTTGCAGGTGCACTTGCGGGCGTACTCTGTCATGCACTCGGGGCACAAGTCCCGCCCACAGTTGCAGTGGAAAAAGTGCAGGTCCTTCTTTCCCCTCCCGCCTGGTAGGAACTCGTAGTCGCAAAAGTCACAAACAAAGCCGTACTGGTACTTCCTGTTGGGAATCTTGAACAGCTCCTTGAACTTGTGGGGGTGGGCGGCCGACTTGGCCTGCTCCTCCCCCAGCCACGTGATGTTATACCGCTCCTGGTCCTCCTCGATGGTCAACCAGAAGCTCGCGAGCAGCCACGCGTGCTCAAGCAGCAGCACCGAGTGCGCGGCGCGGTGCGACGCCACAGCCTCCGCTGACAGTGACTCGAGAGCCTCAGTCATTGCGCGGACATCGGCAACCTCCTTCGCCGTCTCGCCACGCTGCCGGCGCTGGCCCTTGACCGGCCGCCCGTCGGTGTCTCCGTCGTCCTCTTCGGCAACGTCCTTCACGGTCGTCTTCCCACGGCCCCGGCCCGCAGGTGCAGGGGCCTTCTTCTCCGTGTCCACGACTTCCTTCACCTCTACGGGCCCTGCTTCCGCTGCGCTGGGAATCTTCTTCTTCCTCTTCTCCACCATCTCCATTGGTGCCTCCTCAGGCTCTTCCGTTGCCAGCTCTTGTCGGCGGGCAGTCTGCGAGCGCGACGGCTTACGGCTACGGGAGGCGGAGACGGAAACACGTGACGTCGTCGGTGGCACCGTCTCGCCAGCGCGGGTGCTGGCCGCGCGAGAGCGCGATGCGGAGGAGAGGAAGCCATTCTCCGATATGAGGCCAGCCAGCACCGACGACGAGGGCTTCTGCAGCGAGGCATCCCGCGGCCGCTTTTTCGACCCCTGACGACTGCCAGTCGGCTGCTGGCGCCGCGGCTTGCCAGCAATGTCGTCATCGTCGTCGTCGTCGTCGCTCCCCCCACCGAGGAGGTCGACACTCCCCTCACGGGACTTGCCCTCCACGACGGGGCGGGTGGTGTTGTTAGCCCCGTCCATATCGCTGTGGCTGTCGAAGAGCGGCTGGCCGCTGCTAAAGTCGGGGGATGCCGTGGCGCCGGCCTCATCCTGCCCGAAGTCGGGCTGGCGGACGTGCGAGACGACGGCGTCGTCCTCGCCAACGTCCACGTCCACGGCGTCCACCTTTCGGCGGCTCCGGGTGCTATCCGCCGAGCCTGCCCGCGACGCGTTCCGCGACCCGCCGCCCTTCCCCGCCTTCGCGGCGCGCCTCGACTGCGACCGCGACGCCGCCCCTGCCTTCCGCGCCCCGGCCGCGGCGACCTTGGCCGTCTCCTCCGCGATCACCTGCGAGATCTCGCGGATCGGCTTGCTGCTCTTCTTGGTGCTGGCGCGGATGTCGTAAATCTGGACAACAGGGACGCCGCCAGCGTCGGGGTCCTCCCGTGTCACGACCTTCAGGGAGCCGTTCGGCCGCACCGGCGTCGCGCCCCCAGGGTCCGCGGCACGGGCGCCGTTGGAGGCACCGCTGCCGCTGTTCTCCTTGTCTGAATCGGTGTCGCCGTCGACGGACTGCAGGCGACTTGTCATCAGCGACGCCGCCACCCCCGCGCTGCGCTCCTCGACGGCCCGCATCAGATGCGCCTCGTCCTTGGAAAGCAAAAAGTCGTCCTGCACACCGAGAAACCGCTCGAGGGCCTCGGGGGGCGCCCGGCGGCGCAGGTTCCAAATCTTGCGACCGAGCACCGCCGCGACGGTCGGGCGGAGGGCGGATTCCCTCACTAAGAGACTCTCCACCAGAGACTTGAGTTCCGCCGAGACGGTGCAGCCCTCTGGCCACTGCCAATCCCCGGCTGCCACGCGGCGGAGCAGCCCATCATTCGCGAGCTTCTGGCGCGTGCCGTGCTGGCTCGTCTGGGAAGGTGCCCCGCTCTTCACCACCGCCCGCCGCGAGCGGGCCTCGTGGTCGTCCTCGTCGCCATTATTCTCGCCCGCCCCGTCGCCATCGCTGGTGCTCTTGGGCAGCGAGGGGTATGGGTTCCGCTGCGTGAAGATGGAGAAGAGCACGATGCCGAGCGACCACACGTCCCCTGGGGCGCCGACGCTGACGCGCTTCTCCTTGTACAGGGCGTTGTGGGCCATCTCCGGAGCCATGAAAGAGACGGTGCCGGCCACCACATCGCCCGCCGGCGGCTTCAGCGAGTTGCAGGCGAGGCCAAAGTCAATGAGCTTCACATTCCCGTACAGGTCGAATACGTAGTTCTCCAGCTTGATGTCGCGGTGAATGCACCCCGCCTCGTGCACGTACGATACCGCCTGCACGGCCTGGTACGCGAGGAACAGCTTGTCCGCCTCGCTTGTCAGGCGCTCGCTGATGAGGAAGTCGTGGAGGGTGCGGGGGACGCACAGCTCCATCCCAATCACAATGAGGTCGCAGGACTTGTTCAGCGCGCCGAACTCGAAGCGGGGGAGCAGCAGCTTCCCTGACGTGCACGTCTTGCTCAGCACGTCGAGCTCCTGGCGGAGTCGGGTGGCCTTGCCGGTGGAGATCTTCAGTGCCAGGTTCGAGTAGCCGTCGCATAGCGCGCGGTAGACGGTGCCGAAAGAGCCCTGGCCCACACGTTCGCAAGTTTGGATTTCCTTCAGTGATCCAGCGTCAGAGGCGCCCGACCGGCCGGGGGGGAAGCGGAGGACCACCCGCTGCACCCTGTCCCCGTCATAGTCGATCCGTTCTACGGTTCCCAACATGACGCTGCCCTCTTTGATTTCGTTGGAGCAGATATGTGAAGACGGTGTTAAAGTTAGAATATATAAAAATAAAATACCGGAACACGGGAGTTGGTACCAGCAGCAAGAAAAAAAAATGGGGGGAAAAGGTATGTTCTGAAAGTCACTATAACAAAATTCTTATGTTTCTATGAGAAGCTTTTCTTGTCCCCCTCCTCTCTCCCAAACGATATTGCTCTTTGATGGGGTCAACAGGACGTCGCCTAGCGCCGCACTAAACGAAGCAACGCCACTGCTGCTGTGCTCCTTTTTTTTCCGTTGTCTGCTGGCAGAGGGAAGCTCTTCTATCTAGTCTCTATGGGAAGACGAGAGGGGGGTTCTCCAAGATACTGTAGCCTATTGTTTGTTGTCTGATTGTGCCGCTGTGGAGCTGTTCCGGTTCTTCCCTGCTTCCCTTGCAACCAACAATGAAACCAAGCCGGGTGGATGGATGAACACCACCGCGAAAGGAGAGGAAGAATGAAGGGGTAGAGGGGAAAAATACAAGGTGTGGCAAGGCAACAGCGCCCGTGCCCAACACAGGAAGCGAAAAGTGCCACGTTCCTTCGGCGGTATGTATGAATTACTGTTCGTGTGGGGTGCCTGATATATTAACACCCCCTCTTCTATGTGTGTATCTTCTGCAGAACCGTTGGGTGTGCGGTATATTGGAAAATCAACAGATGGAATGGGGAGCGGAAGTGATGTTGACATACAGAAGAGGTATTTAGCTCATTTTTATGTGTTGGGTGTTGGGTGATGGCTCGCGAGGGAGAGGGCTGCGTCAAGAGACGTACAAGACCCACACACACACACACAGTGGCAGTGACGTTTACCGACGGTGTTCACGCCATAACACATGATCTCCGTTGATGTACTGTACAGGTTAAAGAATGGGTCTTTTCTCTTATGCTTTCGTGTGTAACTTGTCACCTGTACTGAAAGGAGAGTTGCGAGAGGAGAACCTAACTCCTTCCCCCCTCCTACGGTAGTGTGTCGTGACATAGGAAGGGGGGAATACGACAGGGGGGGGGGGGAGAATGGTGCCCTCTGTCCCCCCAAACATACTTCTCATCACTACGAAGGGTCTGTTAGGACGAACGACGGGTGTGCCGCCGCCCGCACAAAGTCGGCGCGAGTTCGCTCATCCGTCAGGCACTGCAGGTAGTACAGCGTCACGCCCGAGCGCAGCCGCCGCCGGAGTTGTATGCTCGCGCCGTAGCGATCCCGCAGCGCGCGCAGATATGCCTGCGTGTCCTCCTGCAGCAGCACCGACGTCGGGGAATGCCCCGCCTCGGCAGCCCTCGGTCCGAACGGCGATGGTGCCGCCGCTCCGGTGGTAAAAGAGATGCTCGCTAGCGTGTGGAGCTGATGCGCGTTGGCGAGGCACGTGTTGAGAAACGCAATGTCCCGCTCATCATCCGCGGACGGGGGAACGGACGGGGGCGGGGAGGGGCCGGTAGCCCTTCCACCCACCACAGTAGGGTTGCTCATAGCGGACGCAAATAAAGTGGGAATTATTAGAGAATATCTATCAAAGTGCGTGGGTGCGTCGTTGGGGGCGACGCTGTATAGTCGTACCTCTTCCTTTTTTTTCTCCCCTCTCTGAACGCTACAGCTCTTGGGCTTGCCTTCCTGCTTTGTCCGTTTGTTTGCTTGCTTGTTTGTTGTTTGTGTGTAAGAGCCTACATGAAGTTCAACGCAACAGAAAAATGGTGTGTAGCCATAGGAGGAGATATTTTTTTTATTTCTCGTGTTGTCTTGCATACTACTTTCCACGTCCACAGGTGCGAGGTGCTTTCAGCATACAAAGAGGCGGTGAAATGCCCTAACAGTTGACAGCGAGCTGTGTCTCCGTGCGATGCGACGGTAGACCCTGTGAAGCCGCATTTAGAGGGGCAAAGTTCACCCTTCATAGATTCTGTAACGCTCCCTCTGATACTGCTAGCAGTAACTGTGCCGCGTAAATGACGATTTAGCGACGGTTTCTGTACTTGATATATCCGGTTCTCATTGCGTGTAGTGATCGGTGACTTGTGGATGGCTCGGGGTGCTGAGGAAAGGCGGCAGCACAAAAGTAAATAGTGTACAATTGGTGTAGTGGGGGGAAGAAAAAAAAAGACAAGGAGGGAACATCAAAAAGTGAAGATTTATATATATATGTATATATATATATATAGCCATATTCCAATAGGTGGGGGTGTGAGAGAGAGAGTGGAAGAGAGATGGTGGGGGTGGGGGTGAAGAGGAATATAAACTAGTGGGAGAAATAGAGACAGGGAGGAAGTAATGAAACAGAGCCGAAGGTAGGGAAAAGAAAAATATAGATATATAGATATATGGCATATGTTCATATTATAACAACGGAAGAATGAAAACAAAAGGGAAATGGTAACAAATGACGAAACTGGTTTCAAAGGAAACGTGATCATGTACAAGCAAAAAAAAGGGAAGAAACGAATACACCGGATCACACAGGTGGTGGGATAGGGGACGATAAACATTGAAGGACGGGTGTCCCTCTCCCCCACCGCTGAGTGCCTTTTTTCACGGCTGCGTGTCTGGATATATGTGTATGTCTGTGTGTATGTCTGGGTGTGTTACATCTAGTGTGGATTGTTTTTTTTGTTTCTGTTCAACATCCTCAAACAGCGCCTCCCCTTCATTTTCTCGGCGCGTCTGTCTGTGTGTGTGTGTGTGTGTGTGACTATTGCCACCGGTCAGAGTGGTCGCCGAACCCGTAGTCGGAGAAAAACACCTTCAGCGTCTTCTCGACAGCCCGGCGGTGGTAGTAGGCCTCCCCGGGTTCGTCGTTGTCGTCGTGGCCGCCCTCCGCCCCACCAATCGTCTTGTTCACCGGCCGCCCGCCGCACGACCGCTCGCTGCGCTGTGTGCTGGCGGACATGCCCGTCAGGTCCAGCGACACCGACACCGGGCTACCGCCGTTCAGCGGGGGGAGCCGCATCCCGTGCAGGGGGCCCGTCCGTCGCCCACTACGGTTGCCGTGGCTATTCGAGCCGCGGGCGGGCGGCGGTGTCGGGCGCTGGCGCTGCGGGACTTGGGAAGAGTAGGGCTGCGACCATGTCGCGGCGCGCTGGCTCGATCCCGCGCTGCCGACGCGCTCCGTTTTTGACCTGCGCTTGGCCGGGTGCGTCTTGCCGTGGTTATCTCTCTCCCCAATGTGGTCGCTGCAGCTCAGCTTCGAGCCGCGCCCCTGCGCCGCTGCGGCGGCAGTCTCAGCCGACGGGGGCGCCGGCGGTGGCGGGGAGGGTGACGCGGCAGGGGGATCCGCCCCGACGGGGGACGACGTGCCGCTACCGCCTTTTGGCGTCGGCTCTGGCGTCGGCGCGGCCTTCCGCGGCGGCGGGTGCGGGCGCGCTACCGGCGGCCGCGGCTTTGATTGGCCGCCGCCGCTTCCCTCCGAGTGGGGCGGGGCAGCCGCCGCGCGCGTCATATTAAAGGCGTCCGGCACATCGGCGGCAGCGGCTGCCGTAGCGGCCACGCGAGCCGCCAGCACCGCCCGCTCCCGCTCTCGCTCCCGCAGCTCGCGCTCCGCCGCCTCCCGCTCGCGCTGCTGCTGCTCCAGCCGCGCCTGCTGCTCGCGCTGCGCCCGCACCCGCTCCTGGGCGACCGCCTCCGCCCTCGCGGCGACCAGCTCCCCGTAGTTGAGGTCGTACAGGTACCGCCGCGCCACATCCCCGAGCACCTCGTACGCCTCCTGCACGTCGGTGAAGTCGGGCACCGGCTGGCCTCCGTCGCGCTCGTGCAGCGTCGCGTCCTTCTGCAGCGTTTTATCCGGGTGGCACTGGAGGGCTAGGTGCTTGAAGGAGGCGCGCACCTGCTCCGCCGACGCGCTCGGCGGTAGCGCGAGGATCGCGTAATAGTCCTTGAACATGTGTATATTGCTATTTTATACAACTAAATAAGTATGCAAGGATTTAAGTGTTGGAGGAGGTGGGTGAGAAAGGGAGGGGAGGGGGGGGGGGGACAACCTAGACGCACGCGAGGCGGTCAAGTGTGTTCGCTGCTCCCCACGCGGTTTAAAATCCCCTCTGCCTGCACCCACGCTCAGTGACACCACGCCCGAACGATCGTTATCAACAGACGGGGGGTGGTCGCTAGTCTAAAATACTGTGTAGCGGGTTTGTCCTTCTATCTGTCTCTTCTCTGCCGCTAGCCGTTGCAAAGGGGATAAGGGGAAGGAGAAGTCGGAGTGTGATAGCGTTCGATCAAAGGGAAGGGGCCAGTGGGTGGAAAGAGGATCCGATGCAGTAATGCGAGAGAGGGGGGGTGTCACACATTATCTTTTGTGAGTGCGAGACCGTTTTCTTTTCTTTTCTTTCTTTCTGGAGAAAGGGGAATGAGCGTCGCACACGCTTGCATTGTACACCGCTATGAACGGTCTTCTGCGACCACAGCAGTGGCACAGCGGTAGTGGCGGTGACAGACGCCACTGCTGCAGGAGACGGAATAGTCTCCAGCCATGTACGGAATGCACTTTACCCATGTCCTACCCATAACAACACGCCTGATTCACCCCCGCTGGCGTTGAAAAGAGAAAATAGAGTGGGAAATGTGCTGGTTTTAGTATTGTTTAGGAGAGGGGGGCTGTGGCCCCCTTTCAGTTACTCGTAAAGGTGTGGTGTGTATTCATTAATAGATCATGTTAAACGCCCGTCGCAAATGGTTAGCGGGGTGTGGTTCGGCGCTCTTTCTGCTTTCTCTCTCTCTCTCTCTGTACCACGTCCGTGAGAATAAAGATGAGAAGAGGCTACTTGGAGCGCTTGCGCAGCTTCTTCGCCTCCTCGCGCTCGCGGGAGCTGAGGAAGGAGTTCTCAATCGCGTCGACGCCCATCTTCTCGTCGACGGCGCGGCTGTGGATGCGACCGCGCCGCTCCTTCTTCACGTAGTAGCTGTCCTTCAGCAGCTCGTCAATCTCCGCCTGCTTCCACGCCTTGCTGCGCTCGGACTTTGACATCTTGAGCAGCTTCAGCGCCTCGAGCTTTTCGTTGCGCTCCACGCGGTGGCGCTTGGCATCCGCCTCGGCACCCGCCTCCTCCTCCTCCCGCCGGCGGTCCCGCTCCTCCTCCTCGCGCTGCCGCTTTTCCCTGACGCGCTGCCGCAGGCTCTCCACGAAGGGGTTGAACTCCTCCTGCAGCGGGATCGTGAGCACGTTCATGTGCTTGATCTCGCCACAGCTGGGGACCTTGAAGAGGCCGAACCCGTGCGTGAGATCGGTCAGGTCGATCAGCTGCAGACGAAAGATGTACCGGCACTCGTGCTCCTTGTACGCGCGGATGAAGGAGACAAACGCCCTCGCGGCGAGGCTCAGCAGCTTCTCGTTCGTCGTGGCCTCCCGGCGCAGCGCCAGCACCGCCGCGCTCTCACACAGGTCGCCCTTCACGACGCGCCGGTCGGCGAGTCGCATGTTCTTCCCGGTAAGACGCGCCTCGCGCTCCTCCCGCAGCTTATCCCGTCGCTCCTTCCGCGTCAGCTGCTTGTCGCGGTGGGACTGGTGGATCTGCTTCCGCTTGTCGGGCAGCTGCGAGCTGAGCAGGGTGCGCTTACGGTTCACGAGGTCGACCGCGTCGCGGGCCATGGTGACGGTGTCGCGGTCGTCATCGAGGGGCTGCATCGCAACGTTCTGCAGCTCCATGAAGGCAACGTACTCGAGCTCCTGTGGCAGCAGGAATACCAGGCTCTTGCCCTGCCGGCCCATCCGCGCCGTCCGCCCAATGCGGTGAATGAAGGTGCGGGGGTCAACCGGCGCGTCGAACTGCACGACCACGCCCACCTCCGGAATGTCCAACCCGCGCGCGGCGACGTCGGTCGCCACGAGCACGCAGCGGCTCCGGCGCGTCACCTGCTTGTGCACCTTCTGCCGCTTGTCCAGCTTCATCTGGCCGTGCAGGGCAAACACATTCTCGGCGTCGTCCTTCAGGAGGACCGCGGTCAGCGCCTCGTACAGCCAGTCCACGCTTGCGCAAGTCATGACGTACACGATGATCTTCTCGTCCTTGTTCTCCGACAGAAACTGCAGCAGGCGGTCGAGCTTCTCCGCGGCGGTGGAAAAGAGGTAGTAGTTGGACAGCTGCTCCGGGATCTGCGGCTTCGCCGTGTCGTTTGAGGCGGAGTTGAGGGAGTTAATCCGCACCGTCACGGAGACAGGGTTGCGCATCCCAGCCCGCGCAATCTCCGTCAGCTCCTTGGTCTGCGTCGCGCTAAAGAGGCCCGTCCGGCGCTGCTTCGGCAGCCGCTTCAGCATCGCATCCAGCTTCGCCTTGAACCCAAACTCCAACAGCTTGTCGGCCTCGTCAAGGATGAGGAGTTCAAAGTTACTGAGGTTGAACATGCCCGTGTACTTGGACGACACGAGCAGCTCGTACAGACGACCCGGGGTGCCCACCATGACGTTGCCGCCGTGCTTGTTGAAGTCCTCGACGTCGATCTTGATGTCGCGGCCGCCAATGTAGCACTGGTACGAAAAACTCGGTAGCGCAACCGGGGCCTTGCCTTTGGGATCCGCGGGGGGCTTGTACTCCTTGCTAACGTAGTGCAGCATGCGCTTCGCCACCTGGAAGACCTGCTGCGCGAGCTCGCGGGAGGGGAGCACGATGATGGAGATGACTGCGTTCTGGTACGTCGTGCACGCCTCGATTGCCCGCGGGCGGAGGAGCATCTCAAGGCACGGGATGAGATACGCTAGCGTCTTGCCGCTGCCCGTGATGGCCTCAACGACGCAGTCGTAGTTGGACAACAGGAGGGGAATCGTGCGTGCCTGCACCGGTGCCATGGAGGTGAACTTCATGTTGTCGCGGAGGAAGCTAATGGAGGCGGGGTGCAGCTTCGTCCCCTTCATCTGCTCCCACCCATTCTGATTAGAGGACGACATCTCGCTCTCTCTCTCTCTCTCTATCTCGTTCTCGCGCACGCGTGTGTCGAGTGGTGTCTTCCACTACCCGTTTTCTCCACGTTCCGGAACGTATGTGGGTGTGTATGCTCCCGTAGAGAGTGAGAGCGGTCGCGAAGTAGTAATAGAGGTCCCTCGTATTGCACTGATATGTGAGAGAATATGTGGGGTGGGGGGATATTTCTTTTGTGCTATGGTTTAAAGGAACGTCGTATCAGTTGCACCAGCGAAGTGTGAATAACCGTTAAACAAGTGTAGCGAAGTGCAACGCAATTTATATCGAAGTTGGGAGTGAATTAGGTCGCAGAACGCGTGTGCATGTGGCAGTGCAATTACGATGATCCATACTCGCTGAGTGTAAATGCATATCGCTTCTCAACGTTCTTCATCTTAGAGGCGTGGTAGCGGGGCAAAGAGAGGCCACCACCATAACTGCAAGCGCTGCTGGTGTTGAACCTGAGATCTGGTTCGGGATGAAAACACGAGCGATGCGATGTGCCCGTAGCGCAGCTCCGCTGCCCCGTTTTATTCTGCATTATCGCACACTGATGCGGTTCTTTTGTTGTTGTTCTTATTGGCTCTCCTCCCTCCTGTGAACTGCCACCTTGAGTCGGGAGGGCGGTGACGGGTGCGGGAAGGGGGGGGGGGGGGTTGTATTACAAGGCAGAAGAGCGAACGGAAAGATAGATAGATATATCAATCGCGATTAACAGTGCGTGTGATGTGATTAGCATTCATTCACAAGATGCCTGCAGTTCTGAGGTCAATTCGGCGTGGCATGGATAAACCCAGATATCGCTGCCCCTTAACGCTGCCTCCAGTAGCAAATGAAAAAAAAATGAAACAGAGCGGGAAGGAAAAAAAAATCAAAGTGGGGTCACCACGCGTGTGCGTGTAAGCATTCAATCGTCACCCTTTTGGTGCCGGGTAAGGGGGGAGGGGGTAAGAGGGAGGGAGGGAGGGAGGGGCGTTCAACGGAACGTTTGTCTGTATGTCTGACTTCAGTTATACAACATCGACCAGTCTGTCCTGCTCCACCTCGTGGACGAACTTCTGGATCGCCTCAAAGTACCCCGTGTGGAGGACGAGGTCATTGTGGTGGCCGTCGGGGAACTCGACGAAGCGGCGGATCTGATTCGCCGACGCACGGCTTGCCATCTGGTGCAGCCGCTTCATTTGATCGGGCGGCACGAGCTCGTCCTTCTGGGAGGAGAGGAAGAGCATGGGGACCTTGATTTTTCCGACAAGGTCGATGCTGTTCCACCCAATCCGCAGCGCCAGTGGGGTGATGAAATAGTTGAAAATGCAGAGCGCCCCGGACGGCCAGCAAGGCGACGCGCGGGGGATAATCTCCGCGCCGAACTTGGCCGTCATGTCGCGGATCGACGTGAAGGAGTTTTCTACGACGACAGCCGCCACGTTCCGCGCGTTCTGCGCCTTGGCCGCGAGGTGGATCGCGACGGCGCCGCCGAGGCTGGTGCCCATGACGTACACGCGCTCGCGGGGGAGGCGGCGGTCGTTCAGCACAAAGTTCAGGCACGCCTCCGCGTCGCGCTCGAGGCCCTCCTGGTTGACCTCCGCGTTGTCGCTGCGGCCGTAGCCGCGGTAGTCGACCATGAGGACAGCGCACTGCAGCCGCTCCGCGAACGCGGCGGCGACTGGGATGCGGTGGCTCACATTCCCCGCGTTGCCGTGGAAGTAGATGAGAACAAAGGCGGGGCGGCCATTGACCGGCGTCGACAGCGCCGTCGCGGAGTGGCCCTCCCTCGCGAGGCCGTCGTCGGACTGCGACAGCTCCCCAGCCGCCGCCTTTTGCCGCTCTCCGCCGGCCCCGCCGAGGCGCTGCCCGCCGTCAAGGGTGGAGGTGGAGGGGCTCGGCACCGCGCCGGGCCACAGCAGGAAGCCGCGGAGGGCGACGCCGTCGACGGTGCTGATGGTAACGTTCTCCGAGTACGGGATACCCGCCTCCGCCGGCATCTCGCAAACGTGGCGGCTGTCGGACGGCTCCTCCGGGTAGTAGAGGAAGCTCTGCTGCTCGCGGCGGTAGCGATACCCCAACGTCCACACGAGCAGCGCAAACAGCCACACCAGCACAAATGCCCAAAAGAGGGTCACGAGAAGAAAATCGCTAAAAGACATTTTTTGGGGGGAAGGGGGATGAATTGACGCAACAAGGGGGACGTGGAGAGGAGAGTTCAACGCTCTGCACTGAAAGGCGATGAGCGGAAGTACGGACTAAGTAGAGTGGAAGTGGAGGCGGGAACAGGAAAAGAGAGGCGCCTGCAAAAAAAAAAGAACCAGACCAACGCTAAAACGCCTGGTTAGAAGCGTGTATAGGCACAACGAAAACAAAAACAAATGCACTTTTCAAGGCCTCACACTCAAGGAAAAGCTTCTTTGACGAACAAGTGTAAGCACAAAAAAAGGGAACAAAGAACAAAAAAACGGGAGAGAGACAGGAGAGAATTACTTTCGCTTCATCAAAGCTACACCTCTGCGTCATTACGCGGATGAGCGGTGTGGCAGCGCACGGAGGAAGGCCGGAGAATTCCCTGTTGTACATGGCGTAACGCCTGCAGATCTGGACAACAACAAAAACAGTTGCCGGGGACGTTTTTCTCCTATTACCTCCAAACAGTTAACCCCCAGCAAAACATATCCGATATCATGCGGAAGCATTGTGGCAGAGGAGTCAAAGACTTTCAAGCTCAACGAAAAGGGGGGCAAGACAGGTGTGAGCACCTACATGGGTGTCCTCTCAAACTGTCCGTTGTTCCCGTAAATCCTGTCCGACCCTGCACAGTGTGGACACGGCTTTTCTTTTTCTTCTTCTCTCTCTCTCTCTCTCTTTAGATGCTTCCAGTCAATTCTTGTTGTTGTCGCCGCCTTGCATTACCTCGGGCGTAGGGGATTCAGGAAGCGTCGAGGACATGATCGGATTGTAGGTGATGATGTGGTGCAGCACACTAATATAGCAAAAGTGGGGAAGAATTACGACACCGTCCCTCAGCAAAAGCATCCGTCAAAATACAAGAAAAAACAGATGCTAGGAGAGACACACCCAACATTGTCTGTGCATGTATGTGTCTGTGTGTATAAATGTACGTACGTGTGTGTTTAGGTGTATAAAACAAGAAGAGTGACGTGGTGAAGTAAATAACCGCCGAAACAGGATTAAAAAGAAAAAATAGTACACAAGCCCATACGACAAAACGGAGGGGTGGACGTCGGGGGGGGGGGAGAGAAAGAGAAGGAGAGGGAGAGAGAAAGTTTGTGCGGAAACAATGAAAATATAGGGAAGCGATGTCAGTGAATGCTGAAGACCAGGACCCGTGGCAGTGTCCCCTTACCACGGTGGATGTTTGTGTGCCTTCTTCTCCGTTTGTTCGGGATATCTTTATGTGTGTTTATTTATTTCTTCGCGAGAGCGACCGGTACTTTACCTCCCCCTCTCTCATTGGAAACGCCCCCCCCCCCCCCCTCCCATCTGCAGCAGAAGCTTCCGTGATGTCGTCTTTCTTTTTCTTTTTCTTTCTGCGCGCCACGTGGGGGGAGGTTGCTCCCCTCTCCCCGCACGCCTCCGCGACACGCACTCAGCACGCGCAGCTGGAGGTGTTGGCGGCAGCCTCACCGCCCTCGTTGGTGGGGCGGGCAAGGTTCACCGACTGCGGCGCGGCAACGACGGGTTCGGTGACCGCCTTTCGAGAGAGCGCGGCGCGCGCGACGGCCATGAACGCCTCCTCGACGCCGACATTCTCCTTCGCCGACGCCTCAAAGTACTTCATCTCCCAGCGGTCCGACCCACCCGCCTCGCCGCTGCCGCTGTTGGCGTTCTGCCGCGCGCACCACGCCTGCGCCGTCTTGGAGGGCACCTGCCGGCTGTCCTCGAGGTCCGTCTTGTTGCCGATGAGGACGCTGTCGCGCTTGCCGGCCTGGATGCTGAACTCCTCCAGCCACGACCCAACGTGCGCGAAGCTCTCCTGCAGCGTCACGTCAAAGACGAGGATGCAGGCGTCGGCGCCGCGGTAGAAGGCGGACCCGAGCGACTGGAACCGCTCCTGGCCGGCGGTGTCCCAGATCTGCAGCGTCACCACCTGCCCGTCAATCTCAATGTCCTTTGCGAGAAAATCGGCACCGATGGTGGCCTTGTAGCGCGTGTCGAACTTGTGGCTGACGTACTGGTGCATCAGCGACGTCTTGCCGACGCCGCTATCGCCCAAAATGATGATCTTCAGAAGCTGGCGACGACCCGACATTTGGCAAGTTGGCTGAGGAGCGTATGTGACTGGTATGTGTGTGTGTGTACCTTTGGTGAGATAAGGGGTTGAGGAAGACAAAATGGGAATGCGCAAAAATAAAAATCACGGTAACAGTATATTTGTGCCGGTGGTGACAAGAGTACGTGGATGAAAACCAAGAAAAAGTGACGTCGTGCGTCTCACAGAAAGTCAAGAAAGCAATTCGTGAGAGGAAGTGTGGAAATTTGATATCAAGAAATGAATCTCTGTTTTATTCGCTCAAGCTACAGGATTAGTTCATGTACAGAGAAGGAAGAAAGGAGGGGGGGGGACCGCAACGTCAACGAAAGAGTTTCAAATGTTAGGGCAAGTTACAAGGTGGAGGGACAGACGGATTGCATGATACAAAAAACATTGTGGAATCGAAGTTCATCTCGAGGACTGTACATTTTTTCATCCCGTGAGAGGAGGCGCGCCCCTTGAGCTAACTACGCGAGATACCTCCTCGCTACGCGTGCCAACCTGAACGGCCCTCTGACAACGTCGCGTTACGTGGCGGTCCTCCGATGTCCTACTTCACAAATACACACGCAAATACACACACAACGCATGCACACATATATATTCCAAGCGCGTACGTGTGTGTGTGTGGGTGTGTCTGTGTGTGTGTGAGTTTGTTAAAGGCCACCATAACAACAGCCTTTGTAGTAACATCCTCTGGAGGAATTCTTTCAAGCTCTGTCTGTGTGTGTGTGTGCGTGTGCGCTTCTTGGGTACCTGCAGTGTGAGCTGGGTCAAGTCTACGGTAGCAGTGGGAGGGGGGGAAATGTGCAAGCGCAGGTAAAATAGTTGGACATGTTCGTGTGCGTGTGTGTGTGTATGGGTGGGAGAGGAGGGGGGGGGGGTAGTGACAGAGATAAGGGGAGAGGCAAAAAAAAAGGTAGACGGTGGGATGAGAAGGGGTGAAAAAAAAGGCAAAATGATCTGAAGAGACCACACCCGACAAAAATGGAGGTATTTTTTTTTATTAAAGACAGAGCGGCAACGACGACAGGGAAACCTTGAGAAGGAAAGAAGAAATGCGTGTTGGAAAGGTAATTATTCCATATATGAGGTTTATAAATGCACAAATATACAATAATATAGCATTCACCCCACGCTCCCTTTTTTT
>AUXJ01004224.1:0-14236 GCA_000482205.1 Herpetomonas muscarum
TCATATATATATATATATATATATATATATATATTGTTTCCTTCTCGTGTCACAGTATATCAGCGATTCTTCCCTCCTTCTCTTTTCCTTATCACATTTCCTGCGTCTTTGCACCTCCCCACCTCCGTCTCCCCCCTCCCTATTTTTTTTCTTAACCTTTCATCAGCCGAGCAGCTCCTGTCACCCCACACGGACGCATCGCATCGGAGCCACCTTCACGCACAGCAAACATCTACACACACGTACACACACACACATACCTATACATCCCTCGTACCCATATATATATATATATATATATAAAGACGACACAATAAAGAAAAATAAAGAAGAAGAATACATAAAAGGAACATAGAAAATACGCCACCTCTGGCCCCCCACACACGGAATGAGTGGTCCAGACGAGCACTCCCGCTTTGGCGATGCGCACTGGCGGACGGCCAACGACCCGGTCAGCCTCGACAGCAGCAGCAGCAGCAGCAGCAGCAGCAGCCGCAGCCCCCCCGTTTCAGGACAGCCGGCAGCGTCATCGACGTCGGCGGCGCTGGGCGACGGTGTTAGTGCTGCTGCTGCCCCTTGCGCGGATGTGTACGCGGTGTATGTCTCCTCCGGCGCACCATCCGATTGTCTAAGGGACTCGCACGATTTGACAACCCAGCGAGAACTGGACGCGGTGGATGGCCCGCAGGAAATGCGTGACGTTAGAGTAGATGTGGCTTCGGAGCACAAGCGTTCTGCTGAGAATATTGCAGGGGGCGGGGACAAGGAGGAGGGGCAGCGGCGTCGACTTCAGCAGCCCGCACAGTCCCCTTTGACTTCTTCTTCACCGTCGTCCCCGTCCTCGTCCTCGTTCTCCTTGTCACGGGGCTCCTCCGCTGCGCCTCGCACCCGCCCGGCCGCCACGGAAAGGGCGGCCACAGCGCAGCGCGAAAGTAACGGCGATCGGCGCACGCCGTCGTCGCACTACTCTGCCGACGCCGAACTTATCGAGCAACTGCGGGGGAAACTGGCCGATCTCGAGAGGTGGCGTGACGAACAGCAGCAGCAGCAACAGCAGCAGCAGCCGCGACAGGAACAGGAGCGGCAGCATCCGTCCGTGTCCTTTTCTACCCACAGCGCTCTTCCGCAGCCTGAGAGCAGACACGTCCGTGTGGCTGGCGGTGGTGGCGCCGCTGACGTGGTCGGTCGGGAGAGGGAGTGCGGGGGCCGCACTGCGCGATACCCCCCATCGCCGCTGTCGTCGTCGACGTCGTCGGTGGGCTCCTCCTCCTCGCCCTTGAGCCCCATCGGAGGGCACCGTCTCCCTCGTGAATGCGAGACGCCGTCACGCATCAGCGGCACCCATTTCATTGTCGCCAGCAGATGCGGCGGCGATGGGGCGCGCCACGAGGGTGGCAGCGCCTGCGATAGCAAGACCGCGCGCCCCCGCCAACGACACAGCCGCCGCGGTGGCGGCAGCGGCGGGAAGGAGCGGGGCTTCGGTAGTTTCTTCGACTCCACCTCCCGTCGCCTGGAGGAGCTCGCGGCGGCGACAGACGCGGCGATGCAGCGCGTTTTTACCCGCCTCCGCGACATTTCGCTGCTGCAGCAGGAACTTGACAGCCTGCAGCTCGACCACAGCGGCGGCGTCGGCGGGCCGACCGGCGACGTCGCGGAGCCGGGCCGCCTTTCGGCGTACGTCAAGACGCTTCGACAGCGGCTCGCGGCGGCCACCACCGCCGCCGCGCACGCGGAGGCGCAGGGGCGGCGAATGGATCTCCTTCTCCATGAGCTGGAGGGGTTCGAGGACGCGGTCGCAGGGCACGCCACGGGGTTTATCCAGCTGTCCAATGTCCTCGCCCTGCGGTGCATTAACGAGGGCGAATACTCCGCGGCGCTGGGGGTCCTGCTCAGGGCGGAGGAGGTGGCGACGCCGCAGGCCGGCCACCCCTTCCGCTTCCACCCCGAACCAGAGGAGCTGCAGGAGTACCAGCGGCAGAGGCGGCGGCCAACAACCCGACGCGGGGAACCCACCCCCGCAGCACGCGACGGCGAGCCGCAGCGGCTGTGGCAGCGGGTCCGTCTGGTCTTTGACGGCGTCGGCGACGAGGAGCGGCGGCGCGGCGGGCGCGGCAGCTGCGGCGGCGGGCTGCCCGCGATGTGGGAGATGTCCGTGCCCTACTTTGGCCCGCGGCACGAGCGGGACCGGTGCATCGCCGCGGCGGCCGTCGACAACAACTTTGGCCTCTACCACTTCTCCCTCGGAGAGTACAGCCGGGCACTGGAGCGGCTGCGCGGCGCCGTCGAGGTCGAGACCGCCCTCGGGCCGGCGGTGGTGAGCACGATCGGCATCACGTACCTGAACCTCGCCCAGACGTGGTGGGAGCTGCAGGAGCCCAAGGAGGCCGTTGCGACGCTGCGGCAGTGCGAGCGCCTCGTTGAGATGCGCGCGCACGCCGCGGAGGACAATCTCGCCGCCCTCCGGGAACAGCTGCGGGTGCGGCCAAAGCGGCTCCAACAGCAGCAGCAGCAGCAGCAGTCCGAGAGTTGCCGGAGAACTTCGGGGGAGACGAGGCGGCTGAGGCGGCGGCAGAATGACGACGATTCAATAGACCGCAGCGGCCGTCGGAGTGGCCGCAACAGCGACAGTGGGCGGCCGCCGCCCTCGCCGTCCCACAGACGTTGCAGCGGCGTGCGCTCCGCCGACGCCAGTGTGAACGGCAGCCTCGACGACTTGGCGGGCAGCAGCGACGGCTATGGCGCCGACGGCGACGGCCGCCACTCTGTCGACCCGGAGGAGTCTTTTCACCGCCTTGTGGAGCAGTACGCGCACCGGAGCTGCCGGGACGATGCGAAGGCAGTATTTCCCGACCACACCAGCACCACAGCCTCTGCAGCAGCCGCGCCCTCGGCCGCGGAGGAGGCGGTGGTGCTGGCGTGGTTGAGCTGGCGCGAGGATGTGTGCTTTCTCTCCCGCGTCCGGGAGCAGCACGCGCGGTGGTTGCAGCATCTGCAGGCGTTCCGACAGGCGGCGGCGCAGTTCGAGCTAAGCATCCAGTGGCTCTCCGCGGTGCGGCAGCTCACCGCCGGGGAGCAGCGGCGCATCGAGAAGATGCGCGGCGACATGGCCGAGTGCAGGTCCCTGGCGCGTCGCCGCGCGACCGAAGAGGCGCTATTTCTCCGCCAGCGCCGCCGCCCCCCGAGCGCGACATCCCGCCGCCCCCCGAGCAGTGGCGTGCACAGCACCATCGTGACGACAGTTCTCCCCCGCCGTCTCGACATCAGCGACGACGCCCTCGCGCAGCCGCCGCGCCTGCCGTGCTGCGCGAGTCCCACAGGCCCACCGGTCCCGCGTGCCGCCGCGAGCGCTGGCGGCACGCGCCGGGGACGCTCAAAGGCCCGCGCGCTGCTAAGCCGGGCCTCTGCCCCAAACCACAACTGCCGCCCCTGCAGCCCCTCCGCTGCCGCGGGGCGGGTCCGGCCACAGACGCCGGCCCGGTGCACGACGCGGCACGGCGCGCCCAGCCCCTACTCGCCTGCTGCGGCTGCGGCTGCGGTTGGCGGGGGCGCGCCGCCACTGCGCACGGCGTCAGCCTCCCGTCCTGGCACGAGCCGGCCGGCATGGAACGCGGACACCACAGTGGCACACGGCGACACGCAACGCCCGCCCACCGGCCCGCGGCGGCGCTCGCACTCCGTTTCCCAGCCCCCCTCGCGGCCCGTAAGTTCGGCGCCAGCGGGGGCAGCGGGTGGTGACGCTGCCGCGAGGGCATTGCGGCGCTCCCCGCAGCGACAGGCGCCCGCGGAGAGGGGCGAGCGGCCTCCCAGCGCGGCACTGGCGTCGGCAGTTCGTCAGGGGCCGCTGCGCGCTCGCGCACGCGGCGGCCGCGAGGCTGCGGTGGTCGTTCCGAACGGACGGCGCAGTGCTGGCGGCCGGGGTGTCGCCGCAGCCACCGCTGCCCGGCGCGATCCGATGGAGGACATTGCCGCGCGCCGCAGCCGCCTCGTGCCGTGGGCGCCGCCCCCCACCACCACCACCACCACCACCGGTGACGGCACCGCAGAGGTGCTTCAGGTTGATGAGGAGGCAGCCGCTGGAGGTGGCCACTGCGAGGACAGCAACGCCACTGATCTCATTCTGACGCTGCAGCGCTTCTGCCGTGCGGCGATATCGCAGCGGCTGTCGGAGCAGCGCTGTTCGCTGTTCCTGGGCGGGGTGGGCTTCGTCAGCGACACCATGCGCCACGACAAGGGCGATGACAGCGACAGCAAACTGCTCGATGCGGAGTCCGCTGCCCCGCCGCCTGCCGCCGGCGATGGAGGGCACGACCACACCATCCCTTTTGCCTCTGTGCTTTCCGCCGGCAGCGGCACCACCGGCAGCTCCAGCGCCCAGCGCGACGAGGACGAACACGCGTCGCTCTCCTCCCCTTCTTCCACCACCGATACCGCAGAGTCCGTTGAGGGCCGAGGGGGGAGCGACAAGGACGGCTCCTCGCCGGCGCACATCTCCGTCTCGTCCCCCTCACTGGTGGGTGAGAATCCGTCAGAGATGGATCAGAGCGCGGAGAGGCCTCGGGCAGAGGGAAATGACGAGGCAACAGCTGTTGTAGAGGGACACGACGGCGATAAGGAGGAGGAGGAGGACGCCGGCGATCGTGACAAGGACAATTCCGCATATGCTGAGGAGAGCAACGATCAAGCCGGCGACACCACGTTCCTCGCAGCAGACGCGATGGATGGGGGTCATGTGGAGGAGTGCCACGATGAAGACGATCTCGGCAACGTCCCTGGTGAGCGTATCGGCCCGAACCCCGCCGGGCTGGTCGACGATGCTTCGGAGCTCACCGCGGAGGAGGAGGCGGCCGCGGCGGAGCCCCAATCCCCCAGCAGCGATGCGGCGGAAGGGGGGCGGGAGGCCGACGAGGCGGAGCAAGAAGACCGCGAGGAGGACGGCGCTGGCAGTACATGCGGCAGTGTCGGGCAGGTCAGTGGCGGCCCCAAGGAGGGACCGCCAAGCGCGGGTGCGGGGGTGGACGGCGACCCAGCAGAGAAGGGCATTCCCAGCAGCGACGACGACGACGGCGATGACACTGCGGCGCAGCTCTGTAGCCCCGAGCCGGCGGCTCCGCAGACGCACGGCGACGACGCGGCGTCGGAGGTGGACGCCAGCGAGGCCGGCACAGGCGCGCAGGAGCGGTCCGTCCACGCGGAGGAGGGGCACGGGGAGCTCTCTGTCGGGGGCGACGTCGCCGATGCCGCGGCGATGTCGCTGCCGGTGCATGATCGTCAGGAGGCGAGCGCGCGGCTGACGGAGGGCGCGGAGATGCAGTCGCGGTCGGACATTCTCCTCTCCTCTGGCAGCCTCGACGTGACGGACACGAACGCGCTGCTGGGGATGATCGAGGAGCGCCTCTTCAGCAGCGGCTCCGCCCAGTCCCGCGCTCCGTCGTCGACGACGCCGTCGGCATCCGTTGAGAGGGCGCTGTCGACGTCCGTCCGGCGAGAGAGCAGCACCTCGCGCGACTGTCTCGGCTACGCGGAGCACCTGGCGAGGGAGGAGCAGCGCGCCGGCGTGCTGGCCGTCCTGCTGCCCTTCCCCCTACCCCCACTCCCGCCACCGCCCCCGCCGCGAAGCACCGGCACTGGCTCCAGACGCGGCAGTGCGGGTACAGACAATGCGCCAGCCGCGGAGGGAAGCGCCGCGCTGCCTGAGGAACCCCGGCGCACCTCCACAAGTCCCCCACCATCCGAACAGCCAGGCGCGGCCTCCGCTGCGGTGGAGGCGGAGCAGCAGCAGCAGCAGGAACCGGAGAGGGGAGCTTCGGTGGCGCCGTCGGCGGTTGAAGTCAGCAGCGCCACCGGCAGCGGCGACGGGGCATGTGTGTCGAAGGAAGCCGCCGCATCGGCGGTGGACCGTCGCCTGCGGCTCTCAGCGCTGTCGACTGACCTGCTTCCACCGCCGCCCCAGCAGCACCCGCCGCAGTCGCATTCACAGGCGGGGGAAAGCAGCGGGGCGGGTGCTGCAGGCGACGGGGCCCAGTCGCCACTGCCAGTGCCTCCCAATGAGCCGTTGCAGGCGGCGTCCCCCTCCTCCACCACTCCCTCGACGCCGCCGTCGCCGATTCTCCCCGCGGCAGCGGAGGCCCCCCCTCAGCGGGTGAACCCCCCCACCCCCCACCACCACAAGGACGCGCTCGTCGACCCGTCCGTCCTGCACAACACAACGGTCGAATCGGCGCTGACGACCTCGTCGATGAACAGCCGCCGCCGCCGCGGTCGGGTATTTGTGTACGTTCCAGGGCTCGGCGAAGTCGTCGAGGCCCGCGGCGGCCCCGCGGATAGACGCAGCAGCAGCAGTGGCGCGGCCGCCTCCGCGGAGCCGGCCGCGCCGCTCGACTGGCCGCGCGCGAGTCGCCCCGCCGCTCGCGGCGACAGCGGCGATCGCGCGGCGCACCGGCGCCCCGCCAGCTGCGACCGCCTCGCCGTTGGGGAGGCGGTTGTCCCCGGGCCAGCGGCGCCGTGGCTACAAGGGCACGGGGCGGCCCATCCGGCGCGTGCGCGCGCCGCGGAGGCTTCCCGCGCAACCGCGACGACGCCGAGTCTTCTCGCGCCGCCGCCGCACTGGCGCCCCGCCACCGCCACCCCGCTGTCGAAGGCGGAGAGCAGCGGTCACGAGGGCGACGGCGCCATTGGCCGCCGGCGGCTGGTCCTAACCCCGCCGTCCCCCAGCCAGCGCACCCCGCGGACGCCGAGCCCCACCAGCACGCCGGACCGCCCACAACGCCCCCACAGCACCGGCCACCACCACTCCGCGGGCGCAGCTGTCGATGGAGGCCCCGTGCACGGCCCGCAGCCAGGGAAGAGCAGCCACCACCACCACGCCGCGGCGGCAGCGGCGACGCCACCACCCACACACACCGCAGTGCCGGCGCCCGCAGTTGCGTACGGCAGCGGTTGCCTGCCGAGCGTCGACGGTTCCTCGGCCGGCCCGCGACGATGGGGGAGCAACTCTGGGGGCGCCGCGTCGGTGGTGCGCTATGACGCGACCGGTAGCGGCGGCAACAGCACCACCCCCGACGACGACGACGACGACGACGCCGGCGCGGCACCAGCAGCCGGGGCGGTGGCGACGACGGTGCCGCCCACCGCGAGCCTCGCGCCGCCCTCCGCGCCGGACGGCGACAGCAGCGACCCCGCCTATTCCCTCCTCGGCCCCCTCCCCCTCGCCGACGACCCGCACGCGCCGAAGGGCCAGACGTTCACGACGCTGCCGTCGGCCAACACCATCGTGACGACGATGCCGTACGGCAGCCGCAGCACCGTCTTCTTCTCCCACCACCCCCACTCGAGCAGCCTCGAGGAGCCGGCCGTCCCGCACCGCGGCGACGCCCTCCACGCAGTCCACACTGTGAACCTCGCCATCACCAGCGCCAGCACCACCGCGACGACGGCCACGCCGGCCGGCACAGGCACCAACCCCTACAGCAGCGCCAGCAGGGAGCTCACCGCGACGAGCCGCGACTATAGCAGCCAGCGCTGCGGAAGCAGCAGCAGCCCCGACGCCAACGCCCAGTCCGCACTCGGGCGCCGGGCCGAGACGCCGCACGGCGGCCTTGGACTTCCCTCCCACCACACGCCGCCAACCGGCAGCCTAGCCAGCACCTCAGCTGTCGTGGCCGACTCCACGGGGGCGGAGAAAGGGAGGGGGAAGGCGGTGGCGGTGTTGGTTCTGGAGGACGAGGAGGAGGAGCGGCGGCCGCCGACGGACTTCTCGCTCCAGAGCGACGCGCGGGCCATGTCGATTGACAGCCTCGTCGACGAGACGGTGCGTGCCGGCATTATGCGCGAGGAGGCGGCCCAACTTATCCAGGCAACGTGGCGAGCCTGGCGAGCGTGAGGCGGCTGTGTTGATGATGCTCGACCGGTGCGATCCCTCCTGTGACAAGCAACAAACTTGATAGAGCAGCGTGCATATATATATATATATATATATATATATGCACGCATCGTCTCCTACCCAATACGGCAGATCCATGAACACCTACATTCCGTTCGTTTGATCCCTTTAACAAAAAAAAACATCCCCACTTTTTGGTTTCTTCTGTTGCTCCTCACTTCTCCCAGCTCACCACCAACTTCCATTTTGTCAGAGTTATACTACGAACACCCATCGGCTGTTGTGTATCATACCATCACCACCAGAAAAAATGCATCACACACACACAAAAAAGAAGGACTACTTAAAAAAAACACAGACAGACATATTCCCCCCACCTCTTCCTCCGCATCTTACAGGTACGCAGAGCATGTGCCCCGCTGTGTGCTTTCCCTAGCTGGGCATATAGTTCATGACCTACCTTTCAAAAAAAAATGAAACAAAAAGAGAGAGTCAGGATCGATGGGGTGAGGGGCAATAATTTGATTGGATGCCGACTGTGTATGTGGGATGGCAGTACATGCAAACGACACTTGTGAAATTGTAGGGATAAATGCAACCGACTAATCCGCGCTCCGCTTCCTTTTTTTTGTCTCTCTCTGTGTGTGTGTGTGTTCCCCCACTGTGACTAATAATTTCAAACCATTCCTTATACTATCGCAGAGCCACAAAAAAAAAGGGGAAAGCGTGAGGTCTCTAGCGCTACCTTGGGGCACCAAACGGAAAGGGAAGGCTAAGCTCATCTCTCGTGTCTCTTCTTCTTCTTCCCCCCCCCTTTTTTCCCCTCTTCCTTCTCGTCGTCGTTAAGGCCCGCAAAGACATTTTTGAACATATATATACGGCGCGCGTGTGTGTGTGTGTTTAGTGCCCAGGCTTCAGAAAGACGTACCCCTCTGCAACAACCGCACACACGCATTCTACAGGTTCGCGTATAACTAATCTAGTTCTCCTCCCCCCTTTCCTGATATATATATATATATACATACATATATATATTCCACGCTATCTCCTTCGTGGGGCGACGCTCTGATATATTCACAAACACAAAAACACTTATTGTTAAATCCCCCCCTCCACCCTTCCCCCCTCCTTCCCCGCCCTAATCGGTGTGACACAGGGAGATGCTCTCCCTTCCTTGGGGCTTTCGTAGCAACGTGCGGCGCAGCGGCCACGCCGCGTGCTGGTGCCCGCCTCTGGATGGTATCGTGCAGTTTGGCGGGTGGCCTCCCAGCGAGGATTTGTCCCGCACCGTTCACCAGGACGGCAGTCGCTGCCCCCTCTTCCTTCTCACGGCGCGGGAAATTGTCCGTGGCATCGCGCGAGCGGAGCGGGCCGCGGCGGGGGACGACGCAGGGGATGCGGCGGCAGCGGCCCCCCCTCCACCGGCAGAAGGGGCCGCGAGCAGGGCCCGCGCTGCCGTCGAAGACGGCGACGGCGATGCAGCCGGGACACGGCCCGGGTGGCCTATTTGGTTGTTCAACGAGGGGGAAAGTGGTGGTGCTGCCCCCTCCGCCCCCAGCCTTCGCCCGCACGACGCTGGTAGCGACGGCAGCTGCAGAGGCGGCCGGCGCAGTCCGGGCCGCGGGGGCTACGCCGACGACGACGACGACGACGACACGGACTCCTCCCCGACGGCCTCGGAGCACTACGAAGACGGCTATCGCAGCGAACCCTCAGAGTTTGGCGGGGAGGAGGACGACGGCAGCAGCGGCAGCAGCCACAGCAGCGCTGACTATTCCACACCCTCCAACTCGACGCCGCCCCCACCCCCGCCGGTGGAGGGGGGGCGGGTGAGCGACGGCGACGGGGCAGCCGCACCCGCGGCGACGACGACGGTGGCGACTGTCGTGACGGCGGAGCTTCTGCGGGCGCTGGGCAGCACCATGGTTGAGATCGACGACGCGGCCGCGCACGCCAACCACGACGCGGCGTCAACGGGGCCGGCGCACACCATCGCCACGTCCAACGCGGCGACGTCGAACCTGCCGGCGGTGCTGCTGCCCCCGCAGCAGCGCGCGCGCGGCGTCCGGGAGCAGTTTCGTGAGGCGGCGCCGATCACAAAGGATCTGCGGCCGATCCGCGGCAAGCACAACACGCGGCCACTGCGCTGGCGGTCCATCCGCGCGCTTGTCGCCCCGCGCACGCGCCACGGCCACCACCTCGTCTACCACGACCAATGCCTCTACGTCATTGGCGGCAGTTATTGGTCGCACGGCAACGCACTGGCCGCCTGCGATATGTATTATCACATTGGACAGCGCGCGTGGCACCGCGTGGAGTCGCTCCTTCCACCAAGGTTCTGCGCCGCCCTCGCGGAGAGCAATCAGACGGCAGGTACTGCTGCTGATGCTGATGCCGATGCCGCTGACGACTCCAATGACGCCGGCGCGCGCCAGGAGGGGGTCGAGGCGCAGAAGGTGGTTTATTACTTTGGCGGCCTCGGCTTCACGCAGTCCCTCACCGCGACGCTGCACCGCCTGTGGCTTCCGACCGGGGCGCTGCAGGAACTGCCGCAGTATGGCGCGACGCCGCGTCCGCAGTTCAAGGGGATGCTCGTCTGCGACGTGCAGCGCGAGCGGACGGCCGGGGAGCTGCGGGCCGGCGCGCAGGCGGCGGGGCGTCTCTACTACATGGACGGCTTCCAGGAGGGCCGGCCGATGGCGCCGGCGCTGCGGTATTATACGCTCGCGACCGGCTTCTGGGTGAAGGTCAGCTCCTGCCCCGATCTGGTACGCGGACAGGTCGCCGGCACGTGGCGCATCTGCGAGGAGCAGCGCCGGCTCAGCCTCACCGGCGGGGCCGGGAGCGCCGGCGCACAGGGGCCGCCGCCACCTGCAACAGCGGCTGCGACGGAGCGCCTGGCGCGGTTCGATGTGTTTGGGGGGATGCCGAGTCGGCGCGGCAAGCAGCGGCGCTCGCGCGTGTGCTACTCGTTTGACGTGGCGCGGCAGGGCTTCGACTACGCCCACCCGCTTCCGGTGCCGGGACTCACAGCGCACGCCATCGTCCCTCTGCCACCGCCACCGTCTTCCTCCTCCACCTCCACCACCCTTTCGTCAGCTGCTGCGACGGCCACCGCAGCAGCAGCAGCGGGGGCGGCGGGGGAAGGGGCGTTGCGACCACCGCAGCAGCAGCCGGCCGAGAGCGTGTGGCTGCGGCGGCTGCGCGAAGAGTACTGCGTCACCGCCGTGTCGTGCGGCGGCAACGAGGACCTGAACGACCACGAGCAGAACAGCCTCGGGGAGCCGGTGGGGTGGGTGTATACGTTTGCGTGCCGCGACATCCCCCTCGCCGAGCGGGCGCGCGTATTCGTTCACACGCGCAATATCCCCTTCAAGGTGATGCTCGCGCCGGAGAAGGACGAGCTCCTCGATGAGCTCTTCTAACGGGATGCCAAACGGCGACGGGCCCCTTCCTTCCTCCCTATTTATTTGACAAGCGCGCACACACACACACACACACACACATACACGCACACACTTAATATTCACACAAATATGCAATATGGGTGTCTCTCGATGCACACACGATACATGTAGAGTTCTGTAGTATTCATGCACGGCGTTGGGCTATCCTGTAGGCATGAAAGAAGAGGGACAGCAAACAAAAAAAAACAAAACTACCACACACACACACACACAGAGGGAGAGAGAGAGTCGTGCCGATTCACACACTTGCCTCCCCTACTTGCATTGCCATGTGACCTGCCTCGCGCCACACATTACCAACCACCTCCTCTTCCCTAATAATAATGATATATATATATAACTAAAAAACTGCTAGCGCACGCGGACACGCGATCGCCCTCTACAGCGCCAGAGATACCACTGGTGATGGAATATCGCCATCCTTAAAAAAAGAACAAACACCCCCCACACACGCACACACACGCCAAACAAAAAAAAGAACACAGAATACGTACACACACCTTCCCGATCGGTAAAGGAGAGAGTAGTACAAGTTTTTGTTTTGTCTTATTTATTTCTTTATTTCTACCTCTTTCATTTTTATATTTTTTTTCTACGTGCAACTATTAGTTATATTCACTGCGAGGCATTTTTGGGGTTGACTTCCGCAGTACCGGCGCTGCTCTTCTATCTTTTTTTTCTTCAGCTTCGTTGCTTCTCTCTCTCTCCCCTCTCCTCTCTCCTCTATCTCTCCCCCCTTTTTCCTCCGTTTTTGTCTCTCCTTTTCTCTTTCTCTTGTTACGGATTGCGCGGTGGGTGTGATGGTGACGTTGCCGACGAGGCTGGCCTCCGCGTCGGCGCCTGTGGCGATTGTCCTCGGGCAGCACATTGACGACACGGCGACCCCGCTGGCGTACGAGCAGAGCCGCTACGTCTTCGACATGATGCTCCACTACGGGTGCCGCCCCTTCTTCCGCGACAGCGAGGAGATGACAGTCTTCCGCGAGGAGGCGGAGCGGCTGCGGGGGCGGATGATTGAGGCCGACGCGCTGGAGGGGCGGCCAGCGGAGAATGGGTCCTCTGAAGGGGGGATTTCTGTCAACGGCCTCGTACCCCGCAGCCGCCGCGCGTCGACGGCGGTGGCAGACACAACCGCCACTGCTGCGTCCGCCAGCGAGCCGACGCCCGGGCGGGTGAAGCCGCTGTCGGAGGAGCTCGTCGCCGCCGCCGCCGCTGCGCTCGCCCCGAAGGCGCGGCTGCACCGCCGTCTCTCCGAGGCGTCCGCGCCCTTCTCGACGCCAGACAGCGGGACTCCCAGCTCCCCTTTCCACCTCGACAGCGGCTGCTCGCGGGTGGTGGCGTCGGCGGCGGCGGTGTGCTGCTACACCTCGCCGTTGTCCCGGCAGATGGAGCTGAGCATGTGGAGCGGGGAGCAGCCCCCGAGCGACATCTTCACGTGGTGCGCGGGGGCGCCGCCGCCGGTGGGCAGCGACGAGCTCGGCCGCCTCCACAGCCACGACTATCTGCGGTACCTCATGCTCCGCGAGACCCTCTCGGACGTGGATGAACGCGCCTCGTCGGAGCGGCGGTGCTCCGCGGAGGCTGTGCAGCCCCCGCTGTCGCGGCGACCGTCAATTAGCACGACGCCGGCCCCGGGGGCGCGAGCCGCTGGCAGTGGCCGCGTCGAGGAGGACTGCCCCGCTGGGGACGCCGCGGCGCTGATGGAGGCGGCGAAAGGGGCGGAGCGGCCGCTCCGGGAGTTGCTCGACCTCGTCCCCGCCCCGTTGGACTCGCAGTTCGGCCTCGTCGGCGACAGCGCCCCTTTTATGGGGCTCCTGCGCACGGTCCAGGCCACCGCGGGCGGGACGCTCGCCGCCGCGCGGTGGCTCGTGGGGCAGCCACAGGCCGCGGCGAACGACGACGGCGGTGTTTGTGGTGGTGGCCGGTTCGCCGCCATCCACTGGCCGGGCGGCGGCGTTCACGTGCAGCGCAGTCGGGCGGCTGGGCTCCACTACATCAACGACGTCGCCCTCGCGGCCCTGACGCTGCACAGCGGCCTGCCGCCGACGCGGAACCGCGTGCTGGTGGTGAGCCTCGACCCCACCGGCAGCGGCATGGGCTGCGCGGTGGATGCGCCCGTCCACACCCTGTCGATCGGCCCCGACGATGGGGCGGTGGCGGGCAGCAGCGGCAACTGCACGCACGTGGCGCTGCCAGTGGGGGCCACCGACGCCATCTTCGTCCCCGCCGCGCGCAGGGCTGTGGAGGCCGCCGTGCAGCACCTCGCCCCGTTCCTCGGGGCCGTTGTTCTTGTGTGCGGCCCCGCCGGCGTCCAGGGCGACCCGGCCGGCCACACCAACTACACCATCGCCGGCCTCCAGTACGTCATTCGCCGGGTAATTGAGCTCGCGAGCCAGCACGCGGCACGGCTGCTCGTCCTCGGCGGCGGTGGGCGCGTCAACACGACCGCAGCCCGCGTCGCGGGGGTCGTCACGCGCGACGTCCTGAGCGCCGCGACGGCGCGGCAGATGGAGCTGCCCCCCCGGGAGCTCTTCTTTTTCTCGCCGCTGCTGCGACGGGACCCGAGCGTTGGGGTGCCCGAGTCGTGCGAGAGCTTCGCGCGCTTCGGGCCCTGCTTTCTGATGCACGGCGTGCCGGCGGAGGTGACGGTGCCAAAGGTGCGGTCCCTGTAGGTGCGACGGCCCCGTCGAACGCGCGTGCGCGCGCGGGGGGGGGGGGGAGTCGAAGTCGGGAAGTCACCCATGGTGCCCAACTATAGTGGCATGGAGGGCAAAGGGGGGAGGTTTTTTTTTCTCCTTCCCTTCTCCTTTACTCCCGAAGGAAAGGGGAGAATGAGAGGAAACGCATTCTCCTCCTCCTCCTACGGGGTGTGTCCGCACCAGGCACTCGC
>AUXJ01004240.1:0-28871 GCA_000482205.1 Herpetomonas muscarum
TGTCGACGCAGTAGTTGCGGGCGACGAGCTTGGCGTCCTTGACGACACGGCAGCTGAGGATATCGCCGTGGGTGGCCTTGACCTTGTTCTTGATGCGCATCATGCGCCAGAAGCGGCTCTTGGCGACCACGTAGTTCGGGGCGAACACCTCAAACTTGTAGACGGTCGGCTCGGGGGTCTTGTCAGACGGGGTCTCGCGACCGACGACGACGTAGTGCTGAAGGTGAGGGCGGCCCATGGTTACCGTGTGTTAGACGTTGAGATGAAGACTCGACACTAGTATTCTCGCGGATAGCTGGGAAACAGTCGAAAGAAGCGCAAACATAACAATGATGATATCAAGTAGGAGAATAAGTAGTGAGAGAGAGAGGTATCAAAATGTTCCCCGTGCGACACACACGCACTCGGCAGGTGATTGTCACCTTCATACTCAAAACAGCATTAGAAAGTGTGCACAGAGACAAAACAACCGCACCAAAATGTCCGTTGGCGAAAAGCGCAATGCTAGCTCGTACCATATACACACGCTCTGCCGTAAGACGAACATACCAGTATGTGGCTTCCTTGGAGCATGGAAGAAGCAGTGCACATACTTACCTGAACGACAACTGCCGTCCGTATTTTTAAAAAATCCTGTAGTCACTCTATAAGACCAGCATCGAAATACGCAGAAGTCACGACGCGGCTGTGTTTAGAGCACCTCTTCATCTCATTGTTCATTTTTTGTATTCATGTCATATAAATGATACGCATGTGTGAAGTTTTATATTGTTAGATGATCAGGGGGCTTGCAGTGTCACGCAAAGAACGGGAGCCAAAGGGGAGGTGGGCAGAGAGATGTACAACAGGCAGCGACAATCAAGCAAGCAGAAAGGAGTATAGCCAAAAATCTGTGGATCAAATGGGGTGTGCGTGTGTGTGTGGGGGAGGGGGGGGGACATGGGAAAGACGTTGGTAAATGTGTGTGACGACCATGTCACGAATGCACCTCTTTGTGTCAGTGGTCGTTACAAAAGAGGGGGAGGAGAGAGGAAGAGGCATGTGAACAATCGTCACCCAAAACGCAGAACCAAAACACACCGAAGCACGGGATAGAGAGAGAGGGCTCGTCTACCCAGCTACATATCCACCTGTCAGGAAACGGACATTGAAACAACCCAATGCCACCAACAACCGTTAGAGAGTCAATATTTAAAAAAATCGACCGGCGCCAGAGAATATGTTCGGCCATAAACTTTCATCTAGGCGTCCACCGCGCTCAAGGGTATATCTGAATCAGACCTGAGGGACACTGTTGCCTACCCGCACAAGGTTTCAAAAACGCGAGAAAGAGATCCATCGCCATGAAAACGGGGATAAGGTACAAGGCGACCGACCGAGCCACACAGAGAAGAAAGGACAGGGAGGTCAACAACACGCAGAGCCTTCCACTGTTCTGCATTACTGATTACCCTACTTAGAAACGGGCAATGGCGGAACGCTTGATGAACTTGACATCAACACGGTGGCCGAAGAGCTCGTGGATGCTGTTGATGCCGTACTTGATCATGGTCGGGCGCTCAAGAGACAGGCCCCAGGCCATGACGCGCGCATCCTCGCCGAGGCCGAGGGGGCCCAGCAGCTCCGGGCGGAAGAGACCGCTGTTGCCAACCTCGATCCACTTCTTGAGGCCGGTGTGGTAGCCAAAGACCTCCATGGACGGCTCCGTGTACGGGTTGAAGGTGGGCTTGAAGCGCAGCTTCTCGACACCGATGCGGCGGAAGAACATGTTGAAGGTGTGCATCATCTTGGCCAGGGAAATGTCGCGATCAATGACGAAGCCCTCAATCTGGTGGAACTCACAGAGGTGAGTGCGGTCCATCTGCTCATTACGGAAAACGCGGTCGATACTGTAGTAGCGGCCGGGCTTGAAGATGGGCTCGCCCTTCTCGTTCTTCTCCGACAGCTGCGCGAGGCGGTGAAGGGTGTAGGCGGATGTGCCGGTGGTGTGCGTGCGCAGCACATTGCGCATCGACTCCTCCTCGCACCACTGGTTACGGAAGCTCTTCTCGTGAATCGCCTTGACCTTCGCAAGAACCTCGCGGTTGGGGACGGACGTCGTAGCCGGCTTGGAGATGAAGAAGGTGTCCTGAGCGTCACGGGCCGGGTGCTGCTGGGGGATGAAGAGGGAGTCAAAGTTCCAGAAGGACGACTCCACCCAATGCTGCGTGTTCATCTCCTGGAAGCCAAGCTCCATCATGATCTCGCGGAACTCCTGACGCGTCTTGAGCAGCGGGTGCAGCTGGCCACCATCCACCTCCGGGGCGGCGGCATCAAAGTTGTACTCCTTGAAGTTCGCCGTCTTCCACGAACCGTCCTGCAGCATCTTCGCAGTGATGTCGCCGACAGCCTTGTCCTTGCGCTCCTCCGAGTAACTCGGACCCTTGGACAGCTTGAAGACCTTCTCCGTGTCCAGGATGGCCAGCTTGCGGCGCTTCAGGTTCTGCACGTCCTCGGGATCCACGTGCTCGTTCTTGTTGGCCTTCTCAAGAACAGCCTTGGTGTGGTCCGCGGCCATCTCCTTCGCGACCGTCAGGTACGACACGCCGTCCTTCTTCTCGAGCTTCACAATCTTGCTCTTAAGGCACTGCGACATACCCACGGCGGCAACGGGGGCGGTGAGGGCGGCCTGCACCTCCGGCTGGCTCATCGTACCCTTGGCAGAGAGGAGCTGCACGAGGCGGAACTCCGGGCTACCATCCTTGAGGATGCCCTTGGCCTCGTCGCTCAGCTTCCACAGCGGCTTCGTGATGATCTCCGACGTGATGTAACCCTCCACCTCCAGAGACTTGGACGCACCCACTAGAGCCTGGTGGGTCACGCCCACCTTCTGCGCCAGCTCGTCCGACATGACAGCATCGCTGCCAGCCAGCGCCTTCAGAATGCTCTCCTCAACGTTGGACATTCTTGTTATATACTTTGTTTCGGAATTGCGTTACTTTTTTTTCTTGTTAGCCTTTTCTTTATTAGGGGTTACTTTTTTAAGATGGGTTGAACTGCTGTCGTTCTTCCGTGTCTCGTGACCTGCAATGGAAGTTAATGGGTCAGCCGAGAAGGAGCAATGCGACAGAAGAGTTCCATTTAAGAGGGCAAAGTGCGAAGGAAGGTCAGAAAAAACAAACAGGAATAATATGGACATAATAAGAGCACATGAAAGGTTCTTTGATGTTGCATCATTTTTTGTTGTTGTTGTGCGCTTGTTATTCTTTTGCAAATTTCATGCAAAGGGTCCCTGCAGGATCGCCGCATAAGACTGATTCTGCAGTGGGCTAGGTATGTACATTACTTCCTACGTAAACGGGAGAACGGGGTGAGGTTGTGTTTCTGTACTGTTTTCTGACGATGGTTTCTGGTCGTATGGCTTTCTCTACCTAGGGAGATTAATGGCAACAACAACAAAATGGCAGATGTTGACCGTATTGCTGACATGAATGCCCGCCCACTACGGGAGCCGTGTTTTAATTGTTGACCCATTCACCAACTGAAGAGGAGACGGGAGTAGGGGTGCCAACCACTCGACTCGAAAAATGGCAAGTTCGCCTTGCGCATGAGCGCCTCTCCGTGGCAAGCAATCAGCTCCACGACACGCATCTCCCCCAGCGTCTCCGGTGGTCGACTGTACAGTAAGTTGGCGACGCCGCGTTTTAGACCCTCCTCGCGGTCGAGGGGTAGGGGCGGTCTGCCCCTCGCCTCCGCCCCACCAACAGCGCCAGTACCTTCGACATTCGCCCACGCGCCCACCACCTCGCAAAGGGTTGCCATGTTTTGCACATACGCCGCCAATGCAACAACGAGACGAGCCACATTAATCTCCGCGTCATGGCACGCTGAGAGCGCCTGCGCCGCAACACCAAGAACGACCTCGTCGCACAGTGTCGACGATGGCGGCCGCGTGGTGGCGGGGCTGAGGGGCACGCCAGGCTCGGGAGTGGGAACGCGGGGGCTTGCCTGGCCGCGGTACGTTCGGACGGACGTCACTGCCGCAGCCATGCGTGTGAACGGGCACTCGTCGGGAGTCATCTCGCGCACGATGGTGCACGTCTGGTGGAGGTTGTACAAGAGGAGATGCCATACATTGCGCAGCGAAAGCTGCCGGAGACTCGGCACAAATCGCGAAGACCGAGACGGGCCACCGTTGTTGCTGGAAGCAGCCTCCCCAGGCATGAGAAGGGCTTTGCGGTAAATGTCGAGACCCCACCGCTTCGTCACGATTTGGTCCCACCCACGCCCCTCCTCGACAGAGTCCACCTCTGCGGAGATAAACGCAAGGCGCTGAAATGTTGCCTCGAACATCTGCTCGTCCTTCTCCCGGGCCTTCGCGTGGCTCGGGTACAGCCAGGTGCGGTGAGTCCGCTCTACATCTGGTGTGCTGACCTTTACGTCCGAGGGGATCTGGGCCTGAACGTCTGAGGTGGAGGCGGAGACGGGGCCGTTCGTCACGAGAGCTGACTCCCGCAGCCACTTGGGGTGCTGGCTAACGTAATGCAGCCTCTTGCAGTCAAGGGTCGAAAAGGAGGCGACAATGTCCGCGGCCAGCTCTCGCAAACTCGGCGCTGCGATGCCGAGCAACGGGTAGAGCTTCCCATCTATGTAGGAGCGCCGGCACGTTGCCGCGGTGAGGACCTCGAATAAACTCTGTGTCATGTGCAACATCCACACACCCATCGAGCGCAGCGTGTCCCAGCACGTCAGTGGCCGCGCCCAGCGTTCCACAAGGTATCGGCACGCAGGCGACATGCTGCTCCACTGCTCAGATTCGTAAATCACCGTATCGGCTGGTACCATCACCTGCCCCACCTTTTTCCGCAGCTGCGGACCCATGCTGGTGGGTGGGGAAGACAAGGGCGACAGGATGGAGCCGGGGTATGGGTTGCGAGCGGTGGTCACACCGCCGACAGCCGTCATCGGCGATGAGGGCACCGTCATGGAGCTACGCTTGCGCTCCCTCATCAGGATCTGATATTCAAACAGCGGCAGCGGCAGGTAGGTGACAATAAAGGGCAGCGCCTTTGGCAGCTCCTGGATGCGTGTGACGCGCACGACGGTGGGGCCGCTTGCCACTGGCGGAGCCGACGCTGCGTTTACGTTGGGCACATAGGCAGTACTCAGGGCCCCCTTGTAAAGGTTCGCGATTTGCGGCCGCGCCCCGACGGGTGGCTTTACCAGCACGATCTGGCAGCACGCCGCCTGGTACGGGGCAGGCATCAAGCCAATGACGTCCCGCAGCCACGTCAAGCCGAGGCTGTAGTTGGTGCGGCTGTTGTCATGGATGAAGATGAGGTGAAAGTTGGTGGACCGAATGTTGTGCGTCACGGCCATGTGTAGGAGCAGGAACAGCGGCGCCACCGCATTGCCGTCCCGGTAGTTTTCCGAGCCTTTCGCCTTAAGAGCGCGGTTGCGGTGGGCAACAAAGGTGGGACAGCGCCCGTTCCAATCAAGTGCGTTGTGCCGCTCATTAGCGTAGTACTGCGTCAGGTAGCAGTAGAGCAGGTCGCCGTAGACCATCACCGTTGCGGCACCGTCATCCGCCATGCCCACCACGCTGCAGTAGTTGCGCAGCAGAGGTGTATGGTAGCTGTGAATCACGGCAGCCGTGACGTCCGGTGCCGTCTCTGGCGCGGTGGGGGGAGGTGTATTCCCCCCGTGGGTACGGCTATCGCGAGCCACACCGTCCAGCTGACGAATCCGCTCGGCGAACCACTCATTTGCCTCTTGGGCGTTCCCCAACTTGTCAAGGGCGTACTGGATAACCTCGTTGAAGGCAGCCGTCGCTGTCGCGGCTAACGATGGAGAGGACGCGTCGCGCAGCCTGCTGGAGCTGCTGCCGTTCATCCCCGCTGCAGACACCTCCGCCGGCAGAGCACCCTCCGACCTGGGCGTGCGGAATGGACTGCTTCGCTGCTGCGATACGTCGTCGGTGCTTCTGGACACAGGGGAAATGCCAGAGGAGTCCCCGCGGCTCGACCCCGATGTTGACGGCGGAAACATTGCCGTTGTTACCGCTCCCAACGGGGCGGGAACGGGGCGGGCACCGAGCCGCCCCACCTTGCTGCGGTACAAGTAGTGGGTAAACTGCATCCACTCCGACAGGTGAAGTGCCTCCGTCACGGGGCGGATAAGCAGCACAATGTGCTGGAACTGGACAAACGTCTGGTCCATGAGCTCGAAGAAGCAGGTGACCAGCTCCGTGTCCGCTGCCTGCGACATCGGGGACAGCTTCGGCGGCGGAGCTGGCTTGGACCAAATGCTGTTCTTGTGAAAGCCGGCGTCGGTAAGCGCCTCGAAAAAGGACGCCCAGCGCGTTGTGAGTGCCGGGAGAATTGCGTTCAGCGGCACGTATGCCCGTTCCCGACCTTCGTCAAACAGCTGCACATTTGCTGCCTTCTGAAGAAGTTTTGTTACCAACGTCACACGCTTACGCGTCGCGAGGTACACGGGTCCGAACGCGTTTTCCTCCACTGGCAGGATATATGACGGCATTGACAGCAGCGCTGGAGAGATGATCCGCAGCACAGTCGCTGTCGACATGACCGTAAACTTGGGAGGACATTCCGCCTTACTGGATGGATCGCCTTCTCCGGCTGTCGTTTGACCCTGCTCCTTCTCGCGCTGAGCCTCAGCGCGGGGTGATGTGGCATCTTGCTCTCGGGGATATCGACGACGCGACTGTGATATCTGCGAAGTGGGCTGCGTCACCCCACTGTTTGTGCGGAAACGGATCGACCTGTCGCTCCTGCCGTTGGCACTGTCACTGCCGCCTCCCTCACCAGGGGGACGACCAAGCGCACGCAGCAGCAGCCACAGACCGCGACGGAGGACCAGCGGCCATGTACCAATAGTGTCCATCAACGCATCCATAACATCACTCGCAAAGGTGAAGATGGCCCCAACGTACGCCGCGATCTGCTCTTCGTTAGCGCCGCTGGTGGTGGACGCCGCCATCGAAGACGGAGACTTACACGGCAGTTGCAGGGCCTGCTCGGTGAAGTAGTCTAGACCTTGACACAGCAGTCGCGAGGTGTTGGACTTCCTCTGCGACGATGCGGCCCCACTGGAGCTCCCACCCCTCCGCCCCTGGCGAGGTGCTCCTCCTACGCTGCAGTCGGTTTGCTGCCTTCCCCCGGAGGAAAATGGGTTTGAGGTGATGGAGTTGTTGGCCATGCGAGGGTTCAACAGTGCACTACTGCCCCCCGCGTAGGACACGATCTTTGGTGTGCCCGGGGTCGAAGAGGAGCGTGCTAGGCTCTGCGACCGTGCCACCAACACCGCGTGTGGGGAGCCCACCAGTGACGGCGGCACTCCCAGGAATTCAGAGCCGACAAAGGGGTTTCCAGATCCAATAGGGAACGATGACCCGCCAATCTCAGTGAGAAACTGCTGATCGGCATTTGCAAGGCCTTGGAGCTCACTCGTGCTAAAGCGATGGTACACGTCAGTCGCCGTCCCATCGTCCGTGGCAGTGGCCGGCGTGTTGCTGCCACGGCCTGAAAGGGCCTTGGTACTGGTGGCGGAGAGCGGAGTCTCGGCTGCGGCGTCATCCGCGGCAGCCGCACCGTCATACAGGGCGTGGAAGATGGATACGAGACGCGACACGAGGACCCCGTCAGGCGCCGTCACGGTCCGCTGAGCCATTGTGTCAAGGATATGCGTCACATGCGTCTGCCCCCGCATAAAGAGGTGAAAGTCCCGATGGAACCATGTCGCTAGATCAAGCTCCAGCAGCAGCATCTCGCCAACCACCTCGCTAGCTGTCGTCATGCTCACCTCGTTACCACGGAGAAGGATGGTCGAGAACAGGTCAACAAACGCGTCATGCTGCTCAGGCGCCACAGAGTAGAGGAGACCGACGAGAAGCGTGCTATCGCCAGCCAAAGACTGCGTGATGCTGTGCACGCTGGGCCCCTGCATGATGACTGCCAAAACCAGCTTGGGAAGAGAGAGACAGAGAGAAAAGCTTATGAATATCAAATAAACAGGAAAGTACACAGCACAGAATCAGTCGTAAAACTTCGCGATACTTTCCAGTCAATGACTAAAAAACACTGCAGTCACAGTGTAAGACCGTGTGAAAGGTCGTCTACTACGTTGGCACGAACGCCTTGAGAAGGAAGAAGTTAGATCAACGAAGGAAAAGGTGGATTTTAACAGAAATGAGAGAGGGGCTGACCCAGTCCAAGACTGGGGGACAATGAACTAAAAGTGACCGAAAAGAGGAAAAATGAAAGGATCTTAACAGGAAATACGTATGAGTGTATTTTCCCCTTTTCACTTTACTCCTGCTGAGCAACCCCTATCGAAGCAACTATGTGAGGGCAGCAAGAAATAAAGAATTTTAATGGCGATTAAAAATAGCTTGTGTTGTTGGAATGCCCCCCATTCGGTCTGTCACTCTCCCACAGAACAACCAACGAGAAAGTAAGATATTAGTAGATGAGAACGCAATGTATCGAGTGAGGGAGAGGGAGACACAGATAAAGAGCCAAAGGGACAGCAGTGACGACAGCCGACTCACACGCGGTGATACAAGGAAGAACAAGTACCACTCTGTACCGGTACAGATCAAGCACCGCAGCGTTCGCCTTACTACGTCTATGGGTGAAATAAGATCAATACATATATATATATATAATATATGTCAGCGTGAGAAAAGAAATTGTGTTCAGCGAACAGAACGGGGAAGATGAAGGAGAGCAAGGGGGAGATGTGTAGCGACGGGAAAGGGAAGCGGAAGGGTCTCTTGTGAGTGTACCCTCAATGGGGGTGATTCTTCCATATATATATAAATATATATATATATATATATATATATACATATGTACTTGTTGTCAAAGTGGACGATGCACCGTGACACCTTAGCGAACTGTCACTATTGTAGGCGACTAATGTGTTCGCCGGGGGTAGTATATACACACTATATTAATATTTCTTTTTAGGGATGTATAGATTGTAGGCAGGGAAGGTGGAGCTGTGGCTGCTGAGATGGTGTCCCAAATACCCCCCACCTCTGCGTTAGTCAGGATAGCCCCTACTGCCCTCTCCCTAGCACCTGTGGAGGGGGGCCTGTGTGAAGATTATATACTCGTCATCATGGCACCCCCCTCTCGTGCCGAAGATTCGCCGCGGTATTGCGTGGCAGGGGCACCGCGTCAAAGTCATCGTCGTAGAATTCCTCGGCGACAAACCGCGCTTGTCCCAATAGCCGCCGCTTTGCCTCCTCGGCAGTCTGGGGAGCTTCTCGCGGTCGCTTCTTGTCCGCAATCGCGGGGGTGTTACTGGCCTGGCTCTTCCCGGGGGCAACAAAGAGGCCCGCGAGCGCCTCAGCTGGGGCACTGTGCCCGCCCTCGCCCGCAACGTCGCTGTTGTGGTGCCGTAGCGAGAATAGTGTGGTGCTGTGCTGCAGCCATGGTGGCAGCTGCGACCGCTTCGCGATCTTGCGCATGTTCTCCTCCCGCATCCGCGCGTCGACCTGTCGCTGCGACACCAGTCGCACGCGAACAGAGTTAGCGTGACGGTGCCGCGCGCGGAATTCGTCGGCGACGCTGGCGCTGCCGCGCAGGCGGCGGTCGTACTCCGGCTCCGTCAGGATCTCATCTGGATCGACAACGTTGCGTGCATCGTTCAGACACGCAAAGGGGGTGCTGTACAGAAAGAGGAAGGCGAGTGCCTGCTGCACGAGGAACGGATCCTGTGCGAGGGGGCAGCGAAGGCTCGGGCTGTCGTGCTGAAGACCCAGCGCTGGTGCACCTGCTGCAGGTGGGGCAGCGCTGGTGGGGCTGGCCACTGCCTGTGCGACGCCATCGGTGCCGCTACGAGTTCCGAACACGACGGACTTGCCCAAGGTAGTGTACTGCTCATCGAGGTGGGTACGAATGGCCTCCACGTGCGAGCGGACAACATCCATCTGACACGTCGGGCACCGCGACACCGACGCTGTGAAGTCGGAGAGAGCAAAGTAAAACTGGCAACCATGGCAGTACACCCCCTCCAGACCCTCGTGCTTCCGCAGCGTTGGGGAGATGTTCAGCGACGCCACGACGCCACTCGCAGTCTCCCCAGCGGTGGAAGCGAGGGCCTCGCCGCGACCAGCACCGCTGGGAGCATGCACGAGTGCCTCCATGTGCCCCCGCTTCACCTCCCGCGTGTACGTGCTGTCGGGCAACGGCGACGTCGCAAGCGCTAGCAGAAGGAGAGAAATGTGGGCATAGGCAACAGAGAGAATGCGCTTGTAGTTCAAATAATGCCGTGACGGGCCAACACGGGGTCTCAGCGCCCCATCTTCGCCGTCGTCCTGAATTCTATAGCCCTCCGCGTCTGCATGCACAGCGTGCGCGCCGTCCGCCTCAAGATCGGCGGAGGTACAGCGCATCTCCGGGGTGATGCCTTCCACACCAGCGCGTGCAGCGTCCTCGCTGATGCCGAGATAGCTCGCCAGCTCCTCGATGGTGGCACCATCCATGCCAAAGGTCAAGCACAAGGCGTCCACGACGGTGGTCGTCAGAGGGCCAGCGTGGATCATGCGGAAGTAGAGCTGCGTGATGGCGACGATGCGTTGCGCCCCCGTCCCGGGCAGCGACGGGTCTGTGGGGACGCTCGCTCCCGCATCGGGTAGAGAGCTTTCCATGGGTGCAGAGGACTAGGTATTTACAGTGGCAGGATACCTGCAACAGGGGCAAGGAGACCCGTTACACAGAAACGATGTAGGTCACCGCGTCACTGCCTCCGAGGGTTGTAAATACGGAAACAGGGGGAGGGGGATCTGTGAAACTAGAAAAGCCTGGCGACGACATGATGTACACGTATGTATTATATGTGCATTTGTGAAAAAATAACGGGGGAGATAGCTCATAGGGGTTTGGTTCTTGGAAGGCACAGATGATCCATGCTGGACAGTGTAGCTCCACAACGTGCGTGTTTCCCCCAAATCGCTGACTGAAGGAGTTAGTCTTCTCTTCTGTCCACGAAAAGGGGAGAAACACTTCCGATGAGCATGTTCATTAATAAAGGCCTGTAGTTGACTTTTACATTAGCGGTTGGAGCCTCATACTCTTACGCAACTACTCACACGTACAATTTCCAGAGCATATCCTTCCACAAGCATATCCATACAAACAAAAACTTCTCTTTTTATTTCGTCGTGTGTGATGTGTGTGTGTGGTTAAGCAAAGAAAAAAAGACTACCTCGCAGTCAAAAGATATAGCTCTTGGTTAACCGTGGCGCGCTCTCTTGAACTACGACGAATACCGTCCACCTATCAACGGCCACCTTTAGCGAGTACCTTCCCACGATCCTTTACTGTGGAAACTACTGCACTGTACTTGCCCAACAACGAGATGTTCCTAGTTCAAGTCCGGCCTGTAGGTCAGCTCTGCCGCACCTCCCCGGCCCTCCTTGTTGCCCTCGCCTCCTTCCCGGCCATCCGCTGACGCTGGTGGCCGGAAAGAAAAGGTAAGGTTGAGAAAACGTCCTCCAACCTCCTTCCCGTGCATGGCCATCAGTGCTTCGACAGCTGCCTCCACGTCAGTAAAGTGGAGGATCGCGCTCTTCATCTGCCGGCTCCCAATCTCAACAATCGGCCGTTTGGCCTCCCTAAAAACACGTTCAATGTCTGCATCTGTGATTTCGTCGATGAGGTTGGAAAGGAAAAGATCCCGCGACGGAAAGAGACGCTTCACAGGCGCATAGACAATGTGAGGCTTCATGCGGTGGTGGTAGCCGACGGAAAAGACAAACGCCTGCGTGGCGGGGTCCGTCGGCGGTCCTGGGGACCAGTCGACGTCCTTGTTCTTCTCATCATATCCGCGAACCAAATTAAGACGCAGCCTATTACCGCGCAGCGGGCAATCCTGCAGGTGGAACGCCGCAGACTTGGCATCCAAGGTGCGCTGAAACTTCCCGATGACAGTCGTCCTGCAATTCTTCTGTCGCTGCAACCAGTAGACGTTGCCGTACACCTCAAGTAGCACCCACAAGCTGTAGAGCGGCACGCTCTCGTTGACATTGTGGACGGCGAGAATGGGTTCCTCCCCTGGCTCGAGGACAATAGCCCCACGACCTCTTGCCAAAGGGGCAGGACCCACTCCACCCCGACCACCTCGCTGGGAGCCGTATGTCGTCGGCGCGTGCATGGGGTCGAACGCGCCCCGCATCGCCTCGTTGGTGCTGTCACGGAGGCCATGCACACCGCCACGCCCGCCACGCACGCCCCCCCTTCCGCCAACACCAACGCCACGGCCCTCCATCGCGTGATACGGACGGTCCGGCGTGTCATGATAGCTGTGCGGTGTATGGGGCGGAATTGGGGCAGCATAGTTCGGCACAGGGGGAGCCGCTGGTGCTGGTGCTGGTGCTGGTGCTGGTGCTGGTGGGGCAAAAGTCCCAGCGCCGCCCATGAGGTAGGCGGCTGCTGCCGGGGCAGGTGCAACAGGCGTCGGCGTTGGCTGCGGGTCACGCGTGGGAAGGTAGGACAGGTGCAGCAGACAGCAGCCGGGGTAGATGTTCTTGCCGTTGAACCGGGTCATCGCTGTCTCCGCCGACTGCACGGAAGCGAACTCGACACTGCCAGTCGTCGTCAGACCCGACTCGCTGCAGGTGATGCTCAGCGGCTTGTCAATCATGTTGAACATCTGCTCCAGCACCTCTCGCGTGATGGGGAACCGACAGTCCTCCACAAAAATACCGAGGCGGCTGCTGCGCGGGGCGGGCATCAGGCTCTCCAGCAGCGAAGAGGGGTTCGGCCTGGGGGCCGCCACCGCCACCGGGGCGTGGGGCTGTGGTAGCGGGGAAACAACCGGCGCGCCGCTTGCAACTGCTCCGCCGTAGTAGGAGCCTCCTGCAGGAGCAGGCGTGGCGACGGGCATAGGGGCAGTGGCGGGATCGATGCGAACTGGGGCTCCCAGAACCTGAACAGTGCGGCGGTTCAGGAGGGCCTGCGCCTCGACGGAGGTCCGCATCATCACCACGGCGAGCTGGCGAGCGGGGTCGAGCTGGACGCTCACCGCCGTCCCGTACATGAGGAGCGCGCGGTGGATATCGCTGTCATTGCACGGGTACGGCAGGCCACTCAGGATGACGCTCGACATGTTGCCGCCACTGTGTACCCACGTCCTCAAGCTATTACTGATTATAATTATATCTGCCTCCGCCCAGTTCTAGTGCGTGTAGAGGGAAGGTGGGTAGGGGGGGGGGGGCGAGGATGAACAGTGTCCTGACCTTCCGTTGGCGTGAGTATCTGTGTTTCTATTGGTTCACCAAGGATCTGTTCTTCTTCAAAGAACTCAGCACTAGTGCAGATGCCTTCGCTTCCTCTCCACAGGCGAGCAGTGAAGAAGCTACTGGTAGAACTGGGAGGAGTAGAGAAGGCTATAGAAGGGAGTGGGCAGTAAATCGAAAAGCACGGCGTGGAACAAGCCACGGTCTAATAGTAATAATAATCTCAAAAAAGGGTAGTTCCTGTCACAGTAAATGTGGTTGCGACTACTCTCACTGAACGGATGGTAGCGGGGCGGGGGGGGGAAATAGGTGAAGATTTAACAACTCCAGGAGAACGCTGAATTTTGTACCTCTGAGGGAAGTGGGAAGGTAGGACAGGTGAGAACGAAAAAAAGGGAAAAGAAACACCCACACGGTAGAGAAACTACAGAGTGAATAATTCAAAAACTACGTCGGAACCAGTGTAGAGTCCAAATTGTACGTAAATGAACCAACACAGAATAGCACCTGGGATGCAAAAGCACGAAACGTGATTGCTTGCACCACCCGACGAAGCACAGAAGAGAAGAAGTAAAGGCAATAAATAAAATAACAAGAGAGAGACAACATCATTAATTGCAGGAAACACATGAAGAGTATAGTGTATTTATATCTTGTATTTGGACCCCTCAGCGGCACTACATTACCCGCAGCCTTCTGGGATTGCTGCACAATAGCTCCCCATGGGCTTTCTCTTCTTTTTTTCCTTTCCCTATATGATCGCATGTGTCTTGACCACCACAGTTGTTTTTTCCTTTCCCTACTGCCTTATCTGCTACTTGTGTGTTTTTTTTCCAATGATGATTTCTTCCCATAACTGATCCCCCGAATACGTAATATTAATCAACAAACGAGCTCTTTCCCGTCGTGCCCGGCTCTAAAGACGCGTGAGTTCGAGCGCTGTTGATAATGTGTACTTTAGCAGAGGTGAGTGTGTTTCTGTGTGTGGTGGTTGGAAGGGGGGGGGGAGGAGAGAGAGAAAGATGGGGGAGGGCAAGTGCAGTTGTGCATGCACACCACCCCACCCGTAAGACTATTATTCCATTAGTGTTGTTAACCTGCGTAGCCGAGCACGGCAGACACATTTACCACATAAATTTAATACGTCAGAGCAACGTGCCCATAGAACACCCGTTAGCGACGGAAATACGCCCCCATAAAGGACATCCATGCAGGTAACTGCTGTTGACATGATCTTCTACATCGGAAGCTGTTTCCATGGGTGCAAAGAGTACCTTTCCTCTTCCTACGTAGAAAAGAGACATGAAAGGGAAACTGCACAGCCTCACTCACGAAATACCAACGGTAGACGCTGACGGTGTCATATCCTGAACTTTGGAAAAGGGAAACACAAGAAGCTTATCACCGCCAAGGCGAAAGCACAGTGAAGGCAAGAACCTCTTCATGTGGTCACCGACAACGCGTAGATACCATTTGATATCCGCTGTCGTAGGAGCGACTCCTGTTGGCATTCATAATAACCACCCTTCCCTTGATAGTGACACAAACCCGTCCCCTCCCAACGTTTTCGGAGAATGAAGTCTATGGAGGAAACGAAAAAAAGGGACACCCCTCTTGACGAAAAGCGATGTATCTCACTATCTTACTCCACATGGGGGATGGATGATGATCACATACACAGCACATCATATTAAGATTTTATCGTGTATATGTATGCCCCTTTGTGTCCAGGAGCGGAGAAAAACTATTCAAGAAAAACTAGCCAGGGTGTGTGGATGCAGGACGACATCTTACACTGACTAAACGCTCTGGAGGTGTAGTTACTGCGTGTAGAATCCGACCCACTGGACATCCACTGTGTGTGGGGCGCGTTCACAGATGAGCTCATGTTGCCCTCCTCCAATATGGTGTAGCCATCTTGAAGTTGACAGCAGTGGTGGTATTCGCGTAAAACATCTAATTCGCGTTTCATCCGTTGCTACAATGGAAGGGATCGGTAGGAGGATGGAGGTTGACCATCTGCGAAGCCAAAGCAGGGGAAACCGGGACCTCGACAAAGAGAGATATCTTATCCTCCTCCCCACCCACCTACCTCCCCCCCCCCTCTCCTTTAGCCTGTTCCTTGTCTCTTGTTATCGACCTCGACACTCTTTTCGTGCATACTGCACCCCATCATCAACGGCAAAGACAGAATAAAGACAGGGAAACGAGTTCGTTCACCGCATTGAAAGCAATGACCCGGCCAGAAAAAGAAAACGCACGTCGCAGGCGCGGCACCGATGAGACTGCAGCAGAAGGAGAAAGCTCGACGGCGACAACTCGGGGCCCTTTGTGAAAGAAATACACAAACAATCACGAGAGGGAGCCGTCTGGGAAAATGTATAGAACGGGGGGAATGGGTGTGGAGACGCACACAGATCAAGAACGCTACTGGAGGGGAACGGAGACCCGATCAGCGCGAATAGATAAAAAGGCAATGAGTTCGGTCAGCAGGGAGAATGACAGCACCCCCGTGATGTTGCCCTCCTCTTCTTATTCCCTTCCGCACAGAGTTCTTGTATAGGTGCTGGAGCTGACGACGGAATGCGCATCAACTACACTGAGAATACAATCGTGGTAATTATATGAAAAGGCAGGAATGCGTCTACCATACCACCAACACACGGCATTGTGATTTGCCATGTCGGTGTAGGATTTGGACGGTGGTGGCTGCGTAAAGGGAAAGCCCAAAGGCGTTGTGGGTGACGATAACTAAATGAAGAGATAATGCTCAGCACAGAAATGAACTTCAAGAATAGTACCATATTATACTATATATATATATATAATGTATGTAGATGGACTTGAAAGAATAAGTAGGAGGATATAAAGATCAACGACAACACACGCTTGGGGAGATGTGTTGGCCTCGCTCCGTGTGTGGTCTTACACCATACTACATCTCGTCGCTACTATTTTGAAATGGAAAAATAGATATTATGTCAAAAGTTGATGAGTGTGCTGGTCAGTTAATACAGTATCTTTCGTGGAAAACACACACACAAAATCGCTGTTAATGCAACCAAAGATGTGATAGAGAAAGTGGTTAAAGTGCAAATGGAAGGAAGGAGAAGAGAATAGCAAAACGGACATGCAACTTCAATGGAAGCGTTGCTGTGAAGCTAAAATAGGCCCAAACGCATCTGTCAGTACAGGAATCCCGTCGCATTGTGGCTTACCCACTCCGGCGGACTGGTGCAAAAAGAAAACGCACCGGTTATTTACAAAAAAAACAACGCAGCACGGAAGCAGCCACATGTGCGGTGGAATGGGAGGGGGGGGAGGGAAAAGTAGAGAGGTGAAAGGAAAACATACTGACCCTGACATACCCCATCCACACGCACACACACAAAATACGCTCGTAAACACGACCGTTAATAGGAGCGCGGAGGGGGAAACGCATCGACCAGTATTTAATAAAAAAAACTCTTTGACCGTATCCTCCTCCGTGACTCTCGTGTTACAGTATGAGGGACCACAGGCCCTTCTTGATAGTCGAAATCGCCGGGAAACGTTTAAGTTGTAGTTCAACAAGATAAGGATGTTTATTTTTGTTTTGAGGGTTCTTTTAAATAGATGTCAGTGTATGAAACGGAAGTAGCCAAAATATCAATGAGAGTTTTTAAACAACAACACACTTTATATGACCCGGCAAAGAGCACCCATCCATTACTTTTTAATTTTTATGGACGTGCTGTGTGTATGTATAACCTGTGCGGGTCCGCATGGTCGCCCATTAAGCACAATCTTTTTTTTCTCAACGCTCCCATCCTCCACACCCACGTGGACACTACCACCACAAAAAAAAACGACGCGCATCGTAAGACATCATCAAGAGCCAGGATCTACACGTATCCATATACATGCCTGACCACCACCTTACAGAGGGGTTTGTTCCCGCTGCATGGGGGATGGCTCATGCGAGTGCATTCCGCGCTCGTAAAAGGAAAAAGGGAGTGGCAGGAGGGACATAACGATGGAGAAAAGGGGGCACCCCATGCCTCTATTGAACGACAACGAAGTAGAAAAAAAAGAAAACAGACAGGAATCGGGATTTAAAAAAGAAGACCAAGTTGAAAATAGTAAAAAAAGTTAGCTTTTTTAAGTGGCCAGAATGTTAGCTACAATGTCGTAAATGCCAGCCGCACTACACGCGCTAACATCTGGGCTTCGAAACAGAGAGATTGAAAATACAGAGAAACCATGAGAGACTTTGGCGGCTATCCATGGAATTACTGCTGGCGTCATTCCCCTCAAGCCCGCCGGTAGCCGAACCATGTCACCCCCCACACGCACGCAAGCACGAATGACCAAAGAAATGCAGGGAGACGGGGGAGAGATGGGGAGATGGGGAGACGAACAGTCGGTGGGGGTGGATGGACAGGGATGGGGGAGTGTGTGGGAATCTACTCCTCGTTCTTGGTGCCCTCCTCCTGAGTCTTGCCCTCCTCGCCCTCGCCCTCCTTGGGGCCCTCGAGGAAGATGACGTTGGAGCGCTCCTCGCCGCAAACGTTGCCCTGGCAGCTCAGCAGCACCTTCACAGCCGTCTCCGTGTCCGGCATGACGACGGCGAAGGAGCCGTCCTCCTCCTTCGTGATGCTCTCGGCCACAAAGTTCTTCTCGGTGAGGTAGGACACGATGTCGGTCTCGGTGTAGTTCGTGCAGCCGGTGATCTTGATGTTCTTGCTCGGGTTGGCCTTGCTGCGCTGGCCGGGGCTGCGGTGGCGGGAGGCAGTGAAGTCGAACTGCGTCGTCTCCTGGTCGTTCGGGTCGCCCTCATCGGTGCACGGGTTGCGCTCCACGTAGTTGGGGAAGCGGATGGCGCTGACGGTGCCGCCAGCGAACGGGACACGGCGGGTGTGGCGCACGGCCGCCTCGGCGTCGTCGATGGAGGCCATCTTGACCGTCACAATCTCCTTCTTGTTCTGGTTGCGGCGGATGGACACCACACCTCCGAAAGCCTCAAGCAGCAGGAAGACAGACTGCAGCGGCTCGGTCGTCGGGACGACGGTGACAGAGAGGTAGATGGTGGGGGCGTTGTTGTTGCGCTGCTGGTTCCCGTCGGCCATCATCGGGTTGAAGCGGCCACCGCGGCCCATCGGCATGCCCATGGCGCCGTACGGCATGCCGCCATACGGCATCATCATGGGGTTGAAGCCCATGTTGCCCTGCATACCGCGCCCGCCGCGCCCGCCACGGCCCATGCCGCGACCGCCGCGCATCATGCCGCGGCCGCCCATGCCGCCCATGGGGTCCATCATCATCATCGGGTTGCCCATGGGGTCCATGTAGGGCATCTGCTGCGGCATCTGCTGCTGCATCATCATCCCCTGCTGCTGCGGGGGCATCTGCTGCTGCTGCTGGAAGTTCTGCTGGGGGGCAGCACCGCCGTACATCGGCGCGGGGGCGGAGAGGACGGGCGGGGCGCCACCGCTGAGGATGGAGTTGTTGTTGCCGTTCCCGTTGCCGTTGTTGGGGAGGCTGGCGGGCTGCGAGTAGGAGATGTTCATCTTGTTGGAGTTCGTGTAGATGTTGCGGTTGTTGAGGGTGCTCATCACGCGCTCCGCCATGTGCATGTCGGGGAACTGCGCCACCACCATCGTCTCGGAGGGGGACTGCGTGGGGAAGATCTGGACCGTGCGGGGGTTCGCGCCGGCGCGGTCGAAGACCTTGCGCATGTCATCCTCCGTCACCGCCTGCTGGACCTCCGTCACACGGATGTTCAGGGTGTCGGTCTGGGAGGGGAAGCCGCCGTTGCCGTAGTTGCCACCGGCATAGCCGCCGGCGTTGCCGTTGTACCCGCCGCGACCGCGATATCCACCAGTGCGCATGATTCTTTTAGGTGTGTAGTGTATGTAGGAAAAAGGAGATAAGAAGGAAAAGTTCCTTTCCTGTTTAATTTTTTTTAAATAGAAGGTTAGAGCGAGAGTGCTAGATGGGGTTAGGGTAGTTTACTGCCAAAGAAGAGATGCGTGTTTATGTGCAGAATTATAAAGTGGGTGTATTCAAATGTCGATCAAGAAATAGATAGAGAGAGCAACATATGGAATGTGGTGCTAATGTATTTTTAAAAGGTGGTACCATCCCCTCCTCTTTGCATTGAACGTCATTGAAGCGGAATGTCCATCATGTCAGACTGCCATGAGAACCGTAGCACACTACAGCGAAGCACCCCTGCAGTGGTACCAGCCACACCGCAATCCATATACGGGGTAAGGAGTCCACTCATAGCCAAAAACTAATGTGTGGTGTTGCCATGTTTGCTACTCCCCCCCCCCCCCCTGCACTGCCACTATACAGTCACCAGGGTGTGAGATGAGTAACCGCTGTATGGGGGTATCATGAAGAGGGCAGAAGGAAAAATCAACTCTCGTGCAATTCCTTTCATTCCTCCGCGGGACGTGCCACGCGGTCATAGCCATGCCACAATGACACCAACAGGGCTCTCCACTGTTTTGTTTTGTTGTCTTTTGAGAGGAGTCGAGCAACACCAGTCAAGAAAGACAGCCATGTGGGTGTGTGTGTTTATTTGTGTATGTGCAGAAAACTAAAGCACCGCAAAGTCATAGCTGAAGCGATAATAAACTGGGAAAGTCAAGCAACAAATGAAAAAACTCGTGGGGACCTGGAGTGTGCAATAGCGAAATAAAATGATGCGGGCGCCTCTGCGTCAGGGGGGGGGAGAGAGAGAGAGAGAAAGGAAAGGCGGAGCCCAGCTTACCAACAATGAGAACCGATAAACTGAGGGCAACTTCTTCCTGTTCATTAGCTATTTTTTGGTTGTTGTTTTGGAGAGGAAGAAGAGACGGGGGTGGTGCTTGCGAATATACAAATAGCTGACTGGTGCCGACTACTGGCACCCTCTTAAATATCTACCTTGCATACTTCGCACTGCACAGTCCACCACCCTACCGCTTGCTCTACTGAGCGGTGGCAAGATATTCTACCCGGTTCCTACTCCCCCTCAGCTGTCTCCACCGCCAGACGCATGCGCAGACTCAGGGTTGCTCATGAACTTGGAGAAGATAGCGTTGAAGTCGTTCGTGTCACCGACGCCGTCCGCAGTGATGCTGGTGTCCTCCGCGTCTCCGTCGCCATCACTCGAGGCGGCAACGAAGCGCTCTATCGTCGCCTGCGGCTGCAGGTCAACGGGGGGGCTGTCCGGACGACCGTCGTCGGAGGCGGGGTCGTGGTGGTGCTGGAAGGTCAGCGCAGGCGCGGCGCCGTCAAGCACGCCATCGGGGCGATATGGGCTCTGCTTATGGTCCACAGGCGTACCGCCGCCACGGTCCCCGTGAACCTGCAGCTCGCCCGTTAGCTCCTGGTGCTGGATGCCCCGCACGAACTCCTCGTCATCGGAGACGTCAATGTCATCGTGCTCGCCGCCCTCCCTGCCCTTGCGCGCGCGGTTCATCTTGCTGTCCACCGCCCAAGTGCTTGCTGCGATCGCGCCCCGATATTGCGCGGTGGAAAAGGCCGCAGCCGCTGCCGCGTCGCTGGAGGGGATCGTGTCCACGGCATGGTCCCCGCCAATAGGGCTCCCGGACTGGAAGGGGTTTGCGAAGCTGTTGTTCGTGCTACGGCGCCGTGTGGCGCTTTCTGTGTACTGCTGGCGACGCTCGCGGATGAACGCACGCAACTCCTCCTCGGCGGCGAGGTCGTCGTCCTGCGTCCACCCGCTGCCGCCGTCGAGGGCCTCCTGACGCCGGGCCTTCAGCCGCTCCGCGAGGCCCATCTCCTCCTGCTTCTCCTGCAGGTACAGCTGCACAGCGGTTTCCTCCTCTGTCGTCGGGATGCCCTGCACCTCGCTCGCCGTCGGCGACGAGGCCGTTGGGCCGCTGCGGGCGAGCCGCACCCGCCGCTGCCACACGCGCCGGCGCACCACACAGGTCGGCGTCTGCGTCTTTTTGAAGTGCGCCGAGGCGTCAAAGTTCTCCCCGTACCGCCACCCCTGCGCGTCGACGCCCTTTGGGTGCTGCCGGCACATCTCCCAGTACCCGTCCCAGACATACCCATCGGGCAATGTAAGTTGCAGCGGGAACACAGGAACTGCCGCGCCGGCGTCGATGGCGTTCCTCTCCATTACCGCATCTCGCAGCACATCGAATGGCTCAGGGGTGTCAGGCGACTTGTCGCGTGGACGCGCGGGCCAGGGGGTGATGTTGGGTGGGTCCGCAGGGAGTCGGCTGGTCGCCCACCCAATGATGGGAAACCACCGCTGGTTCTCAAAAACGCGCACACGCAGGGAGCGGAGGATGTCGGGGCCTCCACCAGTGGGGCTCGAAACGCTCGATGAGGAGGTGCTATCGTTGTGGAGCGGCTGCTCCGTCGATGGCATTGGCACTTTTGCCATCGCAAAATGGCCTCAGTAAAAAAATGTGGAGGGGGAAGGCTGATGTTTGACAAGACGTTGCGTCGAGAAACGAAGCGGGACACAGTGAAGGTGAAGATTCTGTCGCGTCAAACTCTCCCTCCTCTCTAGTAAGCGTTGGAGTAGCGCTGTTCTTTGCTGTTGTTGTTGTTTTTTTTGTTTTTTCGATGGTAACAAGTAAAAGCAAGGTACTCTCTGAGGTGAAGTTGGGCAAAATTGAAGTACAATACGATAGAAGAAAAATACGGATAACGTATATATATATATATATATAGAAGATACGGATATTGATATATGTATATGCTGAATATGTGGAAGTTATGGTCGATGAGTAAGGAAGGCAAGACGGAAGGAGAAATGTGTGTAGTGAGCAGTCCTTGCTTTTGCTAAACGAAGAATATACACGTACGCAAAATGCATACCAAAGGAAGGAAAGGGGGGAGGGTATTTGTCAGTCCAGTGTCATGAGTTCACTTACCAGTGAAGCAGCCCTGCGCGCCAGCCAACACGCATAACAAATGTTGACATCGAAGGAGCCGAGGTCGCGCTGCTCACGCCGACTACGCAAGCGTGCTGGCGTGCTTACGACAGCAAACATCATCCACACATGCGCACATACACTCTGGCACATCGACGTGTGGTATATATATATATATATATATATATATAAGTAAACGACTGATGCGATGGAAACGTTCTCACTCACCCACCCCCATCGCGTGAACATGACGGTGCTCCAAGCCAAGCAGCTCGCAAGTTCAGTCTCCACGTGAACACCCGTTTTGTAAAGCGGGATCTCCACATCCGCATATTCTGTGAGACTGTGTACTTGGACATACACACATATATACATGGGAGGGAGATGGAGACATGTTGGTTCTGTTGTTTTCGGGTTGAATATAGTGTGTGGATGCAGTTAAGATATCGAAGCAATCACCGATGAAACACCAGCACACGCACACATACATATACATCTGTATATATGCGTAACATTAAACAAGTATGTGTATATACGTCGATGGTGACGACAAGCAGGATCTGGTCCGGCATGTGTCTTTCCCCGGAACCCAACGTCCACCGACCCCGGTACATTTCCCTCTTCTTTCTTTCCCTAGATTAACCCTGCCTCTCTGTTGTAACTGCTACCGTTTGTACGAGGCAGCCACAACACCTTCTATTCTCATGCTTCTCCTGTGCCTGCCGTTGAGCCCTTCTCGAGGGGAGGGAAGGGGGGGGGGGGGGATTGCGCGTGAATACAGCAATACTACCACATACCTCACCTAGTTGGCTGGTAAACGTTGTGGTATCGGCAACAGCGGGGGAGGAGGGGGGGGCGCTCTATGGAGTAGAATACGTGTCTGCTCTTCTGTGTATGCGCACCTCTGTGCCCGTGCTGGTGGAAGAATGATGCATGTGAGAAGCACTGCAGAAAAAAAAGGGACGTGCTGAAACACGAGTGGACAGGCCGCAACCGATACGCTGGAACGGGACAGTGGCAACAGCACTGCATGCGGAAACGAGAGTGTGTTGATACGCAACGGGCACGAAAACTTGCATACAGAACAGCACCATTCGACAAACCAGTGTTCAGCCTCTCCAACCTTCATCGACTACCCGTCTACAGTGACACGCAAGAAGAACCTGTCCCGAGTACGCACACGATAGCCCCTGATTTGGCAGCTATACTCCCGCACTGCCGAGAAGTTGTCCAACGTACAAACGGGAAAGGGGAGCGGCCATTTGATGAGAAGGGGCAGCCGCCCTTACACAAACGCACATTCCAGTAGACACGAATGCTCGTCTAAAGAACTGATGGAGCATGTAGGGTACGGAGGTATATATACGCGGCCGCTGATAGATTGGTGTTTTACCTTTCGAACGAGGGAGGGGGGGGGGGGGCGGGGAGTGAGAAACTGAAGCGCGTGTCGGAGGAGAGATTGCGCACTTCAGAGAAATAGATACCATGCACGTGGTGGAAGAGAACGGCATGCCATGGTCGGAGGTGAAACGACGACAATAGAGGAAATCGCGTGGCGATGGAAAAGAAGAGCAGTGAAGCATTTAGAAGAAAAAGGGAGTGTGGGGGGTGGGGGGGGGATAGAAGGAGAAAACAAAGGTGTGAAGATACAATCGGGAAAAGGGAAAACAGCAATTCCTACAAATGGCAATAATGATGAATGCCACGAGGACCCGCCGATCAACACTGCCTCTGCTCCGTCTCTCCGTACAGATGCAAAGCGTTCCGCCCCATGACCACCACCGCCGCCGCCACAATCATCCCGACTGGCGCAAAGGGACGATTACGCTCTCCTGCTATCGGGTCAATTAAAAAGGGAAAAGGAAAGTCAAAAACCGTTATGTGAAGGAAGGGGGGGGGGGAAGGAAATTCACGTGTCACTGAATCTAAAAAGACAATACGCCGCAGCAGCAGGATATATTCAGTATGTTGAATTCTTCAGTTCCCCCAGTGTGTAATTTCTCTCATTCAAGCAAAAGGGAAAGAAAACAACGAAGCAAAGCAAAGCGCCAGGATATCAAATGGCACATTCATCCAAATGAGGAACCGTATCAACGAGAAGAGGGCACTGCAGCAAAGCCAACCATTACCCACAGAACCCAAACAACGCCGCAAAGACAGACACACACACGCACAGGAACAAAATGTCCCAGCTTTGAGATGCATAAAAGGCGCTTACTTCGGACCCGGAGTCAGCCAAAAGCAACGACCAGGAGCAGGACAAGGGGCTTAGAAACCAACAAGGGAGAAAAGGGACAAAAAACAAAGCAAGTGCGCACTACGTCAAGTAGTCAAAGGGCGGCAGTACTGTATGATCACAAGCATGTGGATGCGTATATATATAAAAAATACGAATGTGCATTTGTGTGTGTGTGCGTGTGTGTGCGTGTGTATATGCGTACGCATGGGTTATGGGGTACGTTCTAGGTTTAATGCAATATAATCACGCGGTCCTATTGTGGAAAGAATATAGGAGGAGATGGGGCCAAACAGAACTGTCCGCTTACCCTAAAACAAACGAAACTGTGGAAATAAAAATATATACCCATTTAGCCTCACTCTTCCGTTGGGGACGGCGTGCCAAATGTGGTATTTGACACGTCTCGCCTCCCGACTCAATTGACAAATTTACTTTAAGAAAACAGACAGTATCAGTAAAGTGAAAGCAACACCAGAAACACGCAGCCGGGATAGGGAACAAAAGAAAAACGGGTTCAAAGAAAGATAAGGAGACAAACAGATAAGGACAAGGAGGGCACGAAAAGGAGAAATTCAGAAACACGCAAAAAGAATAAAATCAGGATTAGGACGAGGAAAGCAAACGAAGACATCAGCGACTGTAGCGAAGCGGGAACGGGGAAGGGGTTTATGCGCGCTTCCTTTTTCTTTTTTTTGGGGGGGAGGACGGATGAATGAGCTGGGAGATGGACAAGCCACACACTTACACAGTGTATTTCAAGCTACGGAAGCACAAATCACCGCTCCAGACACACACGCACACAAACCCTCTCCCCGCCCTCCTCTCCCTACTCACTACCTCCTCGTATCTCCCCAGCTCCGCAACTGCGTCATCGTGGATTTCTGCGCTGCCTGCATGGATATATATGTATGTGTGTGTGTGTAGGTGTTAGCCCTGGACGGCGGGGAGGAAAGGTGCGTACATGCTATTCAACCGCTCCTGGTACTGGTAGTACTGCCGTGGGTCGACCCAAGTATCCCAGTTCACCGTCGACAACAGCTGCAGTTCCAGCTGTGCCAGTTCGCGGGCGGTGACGCCGCCAATCGAGGCATAGTACGCGTTCGAGTAGTAGATGTCATCCCGCAGCTTCGCGCACACGAGCACGGCAGCAATGCAGAGGCGGTGGATGTTCCTAAAGTGAAGGGGGATGTTCGTCGTAAAGGAGTAGCGATCAAGGACGATAAGCGCCATGATGAAGCACTCCGCTGAGCACCCCGAGTAGCGGCCGATACGGCGGACATAGTCCCAGATGGTGATGCTGGGCACTCGCACCGAGTGGAAGATGGACTGGTGCATCCGCTCGTGCTCGTTCATCGCCTCGCAGCGGTGCTGCAGCGCCAACGCCACCAGCCGCGCCTCAGGCTCCATGTCCGGCGGCGTGACGGCAGGCACCGCACCAATCGACGCGGCTGGCGCAAGCTCGAACGTGGTGAGAACTAATCGGGGATTAACAGTCGGTTGCTGCTGCTGCTGCTGCTGCTGCTGTTGTTGCTGAGTGCGCTGGTCAAAAGCCGCGGCGTGTTGGTTGGCATCGGAGAATCCGCCAGGAGCAGCGACAGCCGCAGTCACAGCAGCAGCATTACCGAAGCCATGCGGGTAGTAGGCCGCTGTCCTTCCGGCAGACGCAGACGACTGCCCCGCGCGGACGGCAGCGTCACCGGCACCGTAGGGATCGCCACCCTCCGTGACTACTGACTGCTGAGGAGCGTGCATATTACTGATATCGGTCAAATGAGTAGGGAGCACCAAAAGACAAAAATACGGGATACAAAAAAAAGAACCTTTTATATATAGATAGATAGATAGATCGATATATAGAGAGATTTTATAGATGTGAGCTTGTGTGCTGGCGGGTGGAGGTGCGTGATGTAAGGAAAAACAAACAGCGCGTGTGCGTACGTCTGTGTGTATGCGTGGGTGTGTGTGGGTAGGTGTGCTTTGCCTGGATCTTGACGGAGGAGGAAGAGGATCGGTTGTGCGTGGGTACGAAAAGATGTTTGGATTCACGATAACGAGAGGAGCTACTGCCAACAAGCGTGTACGCGTGCGTGCGTGTGAGTGGGTTGGGAGGGGGGAGGGGCGAAAATTGTGGGTACACAGTGACAACAATTGCTTTAGAAGGACGGAAAAAGCTATATACGAGAACGAAAATATAATACCACCGACGGAGCTGTGCCGGAGCTTGCAGTAAAAGCTGAAACACCAAGCAAGGACGAAAGAGGGTGGGGAAAAGGAGGTGAACTCAATGCAGCGCTGGCCAACGGGAAAGGTGCAAAACGTACAAGGATGATGTATAGATGGCAGCGTGTCTACCCTCCGTTTTTTTTCCTGAGCAAGTGGAAGAGATATGATATTGGGGGAAAAGCACGAAGAAGGAAACAGGGGTCACTCAGCGTCAAGTAAATAGAGGGAGGAGGGAGGGACCTGTAGGGCTTAATTGGCAGAGGACGAAATGAGAACGTATATGGTCCTTGTTGTCTTTCCTGGATTCCGTCTCGCTCGACAGCAGCACGCTGAAGCAGAATATATGAAAAAGAGACGAAGTATTTGATAAAGAAAAGGTGACTGACACCGGTACCAACAAAAAAGAAATCCCTTTGCGAAAGCCAATCCGTACGCTATTAAGACGACTGGCTTTGGTACCCGCACGCTTGCTACACTCGCCTCTTGTTGCTTTCACACACGTTTCCCTGTTTATTGTATTGCTCTAGTTGCAGACAACTCCCCGTAGAGACCCACACTTTCAGTAAGAATACGATAGCTCCTCAAGTTGAAACGCTACCCCCTGGGGAGTTCTCTTATTGAGGCTTTTTTGAACTCGAACGTTTCTGTGGTCTCCAGTGGCCAATTGTTTCTGATGATGCGGATGCTCACCCTTTCAAGCCGGGGAGTGACACCGACGCCCCACTTCTTACCTATCGTATGTGTGTGTGTGTGTGTGTGTGTGCCGCGCGCACGTGGGTATTGTGGGATGAAGGGAGATTGGCACGATTAAGGCTGTCAGCTAACTCCCTATGTTACTCCCCTATTTGCGTGTGATAATGCTTTCCTACAGCGTGATAGACTTGTGACCTGTAATTTAGCTTGAGCAGTCACGCCAGTATACACGTTTATTTCTAATCAAAAACGTTTCTTTTTGTTTGGCGTGCGAGAAATGGAACATGCGTATTAAGGTGCGTCGTGTGCACACACAAATAAAAAATCGTCCAATGAAATAGACGTCCAGAGGGTATTATTAGGAAGAGGTTGGATGAACAGGAAGTGAGGAAGACGTCGAGGGGAAGGAGAGGAATACTGGGAGCATGAAGAGGCACGTCCAATGCGACCCTGCTATCATCCGTTTACAGGATACGTCAACATCCGCGACAACGAAAAGACAATACAATTATACCACACTACTCAGCGGGGTAAAGTTCGATAGTGTCACTGAAAATTGCAAGCCGCACTACAAATCCTTTATTCTGCTGTATTGCCTTGGCTTCACCTACAGGAAGTGAACCGAATGTTTCAGAGTATTCATGGAAAGGAAAAGGAAAACAAAGGGCAGTAAAACCCGATATAATAAAATAAGAGAATAACACGAAGGCAATCGTTGATTCGACCACAACCACAGGAACCAAGCTATAACATCAACAACAGCAGTATATATATATATATATCTATATATATATATATATATACATATATATATGCATACGCTTTAAGGCACTTACTGCTACAGATGTCCGCACATCCCGTGGGCATTAGAGGACGACGCAACACAAAACCAGGGAAGAACGCAATATGAAAATAGAGTGTATGATGAACGCAAAGAATAAACCGATAACTGCAGGTGTATGGATTTAGGAGATGAGATAAATGTGTGTATGATAAAAGAAAAGAAAGAAAGAAACGAGAAGATGACAAGCAATAGAATCTAAAATTCACAATATTATGCGCAACGCCTCTCACTTCGCGCAGAAGCGAAAAAAAAGAATAAATTAATTTTTAACTGGATAAGATGTGCCTTGCCACCATGCCACACCATCCATCACAAAATAGGAATAGGACATGTCCATTAAAACCTCAGCTCGCCATATGCGCCCGCCATACGCGGTAAATAAAAGTTAGAAGGAAAAACAAAGTTTTACAAAAAAACTCCATTGTCACACAGCCACAAATAACACGAGCACAGACTCGTAGATTGAACCATTAACGGCACAAACAAAAAGCCTGTCTACTCACCAACACGACGAGAATCGATGCGAAACGTTACCTCGTCTCCATCATCGTAGACGAGGACCACCAGCGGTTCACATGCTGGGACACCCGCACAACGACAGTGGCTCACGTCAACGTCGATAACAAGATACAAAAGGACACAAACAAAGAAGCGTAGCAATCACAAACCCAACATCGATCCAGTTTTTAAAAAACGTGTACATGGGGACCACGACAGTGTGGATCATCGACAGCG